>JAJPUD010000127.1:689044-727815 GCA_023553655.1 Myrmecobius fasciatus
TGGAGAAGTAGAGAGACAGAGAGATGGAGAGGAGAGAAGCAGAAAGAGAGAGAAAGAGATGGCGAGAGATGGGGGGGAGAGGAGGGACAGGGAAGGAGGAGGGAGAGAGGGTGGAGACAGAGACAAAGAGAGACAGAGATGAGAGAGAAAGAGGAGAAAGAGAAAGAGAGAGAGAGAGAAAGAGAGAGAGAGAGAGAGAAAGAGAAAGAGCACACTTTAATTCAGTTAAAAAGCTGGGAAGGAAAGGAGGGGCTAAGATATGGGTTTCAAATTGAAAGCCTCAAGTCCCCTGTAAACATCAGAGATATTAGAAAAAGATCACAAAAAGACATTGTATTCCATCCTATATGAAGTCTGCCCATTCCTATGCCTTCCTTTAGGAGACCAGAAAATGCCTTGCAAACAGGCTCGCTCATTAGTGCCTGTCCTATTCCAAGGGAATTCACGGCAGCAGATTCTCCTTCTATGGTCAATGGTGAAGTTGGGAGGATGCTTTCCTTGTCGCTGCTTGACCCCCTGACACCAACCCCCCCTTCCCCCCGGAAGGCTTCTGAGTGAGTCAGCTGGGAGGCTGGAACCCCCAAGCTGGGCCCTTCTCCCTTCCATCTTTCCCTCACCTGCCTGGGAGGAGGCCGTGTTTAGCATATCACTTTCACAGAGATACCAGATGAAATTTCCCACTTATTGAGTTACATAACTGCCTGGGTGACTTGGCAGAATCCTAATTGCATATGCTTGCAGTCGTCCTTCTGCGTAAGAAGGATCAATGGTTATTATTAAGCACTTTAATAAAAATAGAGAGACGTGAGTCACAAAGAGAAAAGAGGGGTAGCAGGTAACAAGCACAAGAGTGGGCAGACTACTGGAGGGGATAAATGAATAATAACCCGGCAGAAGCTATAGTTAGATGTCAGTGAGCATGAAGCACTCCTTCAGAAGGGCTATTTGTTTCAGACAGAGGTGCCAAACTTCACAGAGCCCCAGCTCTACAACTAACAGCCCTGCTACATCTCTGGTTCTCATTTTCCTTATATAAGAAAAAAATCTGAAAAGTACAAATTAAGAGCATTCATTGTTGACATTACTTCACTCATTTGATAGAATGTAAGCTCCTCGAGGGCAGGACTTTTATTTTTGTCTGCCCAGTGCCAGTGCCTAGCAGAGATGCTGGCATAAAAAAAAAGGTAATTAGTTTCACTTAACACTCCCTAGCTGTGTGACCCTGGGCAAGTCACTTAACCCCAATTGCTTCAGCAAAAAAAAAAAAAAAAGGTAATTAGTAATGCTAGCAGATTGATTGATTGAATCTTCTTTAAAACCCCTGACTAGTAGTAGACTGAAACTTTTTTTTTCTTCTTGATTATCACCAAGGATTCCATGGAAGAGGCAGGGATGGTGAGGTGTCTGGAAGCACTGGTTGTTGAACTGATTTGGAGTGACAGGACCTTGGTTTAAGCTTTAATTCTGCCAGTTACTAGTCATGGTTAAGTCACTTAAAATCTTGATTCCTTCCTGTATAAAATTGGGATAGTGAGATTTGTATTATTTCCTAATGTTCTTGCACTTGTTATAAATAACCTAGGATTATATATGTTCTTTCCTATCAGTCTAAAACTAATCTGACTTTTTTTTCCTGTTGGATAATTTTGAAAGCAGTCACATTGAAGAATATCATGTCCACTGTTCCCTGTTCTGAACTCTGAGAGATGATATAAGGGTTAGAAGACAAGATCCCTGCCCTAAGGATTATCCATATAGACACAACATTTGGGTGCTTTGGTTTGGATGAGTGGGAATGCAGAACCTCTGACATAAATTGGGAATTTCAAAAGAGGTTAGTAGTTTGTATTAAGACCATTATTTTTAATTATTGACTCACGCTGATTTTAAATAAAATTTTAAGATTCTCAAAAAGTGCTTTAATTTTTAATATTCAAAAACTGAGCTTGTCCCGGGAATATTTTTGAAAGGCATAAAACTCATACATGGAATTTATGCTATTTGCCAATATTCATCACCTGATCTAAGATATCTCCCTTGTCACTTCTGCCTCGAAGAATCCCTACTTTTATCCAAAGTTCAGCTTAACTGCTACCTTTTAAACAAGACCCTTCCTGGTTCCCTCTTGCCTCCAATGCTAGCGTTCCCCTTTCCCAAACTTGTTTCTGCTTTGTATATTTTAGTCATAGATATATAATCATGACACATAACATAATCTATATGCATATATATGAGTGTGTATACATATATATATATATACACATATAAATAAATCCTTATCTAGTTATACCCTTTTGTCTGTCTGTCTATTTATTTATCCCCTATTTACATAGTTTATACTTGCACACAGCACTGGTATAACTATATATTACATATATAGAATATGTATAAATATATATATATAAATTATATGTTAAATATTTTATATGGAAATATGTAACAAATATATTTATCTGTAATATAGATACATGTATATATGTATATATACTCATATTTTACACAAATACATATATCTATTTACCTACCTATTTATCTATATATAGGAGAGAAAGAGAGAGAAGAAAGAAGAAAAAGAAAGGAGAAGGAGGAGGAGGAGGAGAGGGAGAAAAGGGAAAAGAAGAGGAGGGAGAGGAAGAGAAAGAAGAAGAAAGGAAGAGGGGGAGAGGGAGGAAAGGGAGGGAAAAAAGGGAGAAGAAGAAAGAAGAAAAAGAAAAGAGAAGGAGGAGGAGGAGAAGGAGAAAAGGGAGAAAAAGAGGAGGGAGAGGAAGAGGAGGAGAAGGAGAAGGAAAAGGAGGAAGAGGAAGAAGAAGAAAGGAAGAGGGGGAGAGGGAGGAAAGGGAGGGAAGAAAGGGAGAAGGAGAAGAAATAGAGGTGGAGGAAGGAGCAGCAGGAGAGGGAGAGATGAATAGTCATGTGTCAAGTGGGCTTTCTTGATTCTGGGTAACCACATGTTCTAGCTCAACATTTGACTGGTGGCAGATGATGAGACTTTTGGTTGCTTCCATCAGACTCTGTGCATGTACAGTGTAGAACAACTTGGTGCTTTGGAAGAATTGCTTATTGCACTTTTAAACAAGGGTGCAACTCTGTCCTTGGTTCTTTGGACTTTCCATGTGGTAAGGATCTCACCTATAAGGGTCAGCAAAGTGTAGCTTGCCCAATTTAATCCTGCCTGCCATTTGAGCATGGGGCAACCAAAGGCTAGGTGAGCCTGATCTTGGGACTGGAGCTGCCTTTTCTGTGTGTCTCCTTTTTTTCCTAACCTTAGATGAACAAGTATTAATCCTGAGATGAATATATTCCAGCCCAAAGGCCACTTTGTGAATTAGAGAAGCATGAACATTCTGGTTCCTCCATTGGTACTAGCTTTAGTTTGCAAGAATCTTTGGCATCTACTCTAGCTCTCTTGGAGAAGATCATCCCAATCCTGGCCTGATTTGCCAGAAGACATAGACTTTGAGGGAAATAGTGCTGAGCTGGGGAAATGTAATTAATTTGTAATCTTGTAAAGTATTTCAAGTTTAGATGGTTGTAAATATCAATGAACTAGCACAGTAAAAATAGTACTGATAATTAATTTGTTTGTCAATACATGCTTGTGAGAATTTTGTCTTAAGTATTTCTTTTGTGTGTAGGAAATAAATACCTATCCCATACCAGATACTTATTGTATAAATAAGTACTTTTCTATTCCCCTCTTTGGGTGAGATACTAGACATGAGCTAAAGTTTTAAGTTTTAATACATTTTTTTGGTGTTGGAGTTAATGAGTCAAAAAATATTAGAAAGGAAGCCTTAAGCCTTCTCATTAGAAGTCAGGCTTTTGAACAATTGAGCCTTGTTCTAACTGGTTGTGGGGGGGCACTTAGTGGATAAAAGAAGAGGGTAAATCCCTTGGCTTCATTCATTCATTGTTTTATCTGTCTATCTACCTATTTATTTATTTATTGTTTCCCAAGTTAAAACTCCTAGAGGGAAGGGACAATTTCTTTTTGTTATTTGTACCCTAAATATCTGATATAATATCTAGAATAAATGATAAATGATGGTTGACTGATTAAACAATAAAATTAATTCCCTCAAGATTTACTAGTTTCTTCATCACTGGGGATGTTTAAGAAAAATTTAAATGATATTAATTGGGGATTTTATAGAGGAACGTCATGTTGGTGGGGTCTTCCTAGACAGGAAAACCAGAGTTCAAATCCAACATCAGAACCTTACTCGTTGGCTCTCCAAGATTATGTCATTTATCTCCGCCTACCAGAGTTTCTTCATCTATAAAATGGAAATTATAATAGAATTTACTTCCTATGATTGCTATGAGGATGAAATGAGATAATATTTATAAAATGCTTTGCAAACTTTAAAGCATTATATGAATGATAGGTATTATTATTACTATTTATTAGATATCTCCCTCCCCATCTCCAACACTTGCAACATCAAGATTTTTTCATAAATTCATTAGGTTGTATGTGAGACAATTAGTAACACATTGTTTTAGTAAATTGCATGGACTTATTCTGAGGGCCTATTCTTAGGAATAGCTAAGTACTTTCCCAAAAGTAAGCTTATTAATAACATTATTGACCAATTTAACAGATGACATTTATTCTTTTCATGAAGTTTGAGAGCAGGGGAAATTTATTTTTTTCTGGAAAATCAGAAACTGGACTCCTCTGATGCCACTTGGTTCCAGAAGGCAGAACTAGGGTCAATGTCAGCAACAATGGGAAGGTAACCTTCAAGGAATATTGAATATCCTGTTTTGGGGCAGTGTTTAAACCTTTTATTGCAGATTCATGGTTCAGGTAATGTTTCAATTAAATGATCTCTAATTTCTCTTCTAACTCTGAGAGTCAGTATTTCACCTGTTTTTGTCCATCCTGTATCATACAGCATCTTTTATTTTGAAGTTATCAAAGTTTACTTTTTAATTTTTCTCATCCAATCCAAGTCAATGTAATGCAAACCGATCCAATCTAGCCCAGACTTTTGGCATTGTCCATCATCCTTTTCTGAATACTCTCTTTTCTCCAGGTGTTCTTAATATGACCCTTTTTGTTCTGTTTCTGCCTTTTTGACTGTTTCTTAATATGACTTTCTTTGTTCCTTTTCTACCTTTCTGACTATTCTTTTCTTCTGGGTTTCTTTTGCTAGCTCTTCCTATAGGTCCTGCCCATTTAACATGGATGACCACAAGGACATCTTAACTTCTCTCTCTAACCTCATTTGGTGATCTTAGCAGTTCCCACAGATCCAACTATCACCTCTATGCAGAAGACTTATTTGTCTCACCTCCTCCTGTCTCCCAAGCTCCAATCTTAACTAATCAACTGATTATTAGACATCTTGAATTGGATGTTATATTAACATCTTAAAGTCAACAAGTTCAAAATTTTGGTTTTTTTAATCCTTCCCTCTTCTAAAGGTTTTTATTACTTTCAAGGGTACCACCATCTTCCCAGTTGCCCAAATTTGAACTCTAGGTGTCATTTTCAACTCCTCATTTGAGTCACCCCACATATCATCTTTGGGGACCACAAGTCAGGTCTTATGGGAGGGCCTTGGAAGAAAGGAAGCAAGCATATGTGCTTGATGTGATGTGCTATGTTTGATCTTAGGCAAATCATTTCATGTCTATGTGCCTCAATTTCATCCCCAAATAAGCATGACATCTCTATCCTATTTCAATATGAGTATACACAGGAAAGCACTTTATACATTGTACTGTGCATAAGGGATCATCATGATTTTAAGATTTTCAAGAGTCCATGATTGTTCTGATGTGAGAACTGTTTTACTGGGAACTTCTCTACCGCCATCAGAGCTCTATAACTTATAAAATAACTATTCAAAAGTTCCCCAAAACACAAAAATGATAAATGACTTTGCTATAGTCAACTAGTTAGTAAATGACAAGAGCAAGATTTGACTTCAATAGTTTTATGAAATATAGATAGCACCATTTATTAATGGAAACTTATTTGATCTAAATTATCTAGATTGAGTTGAATTTAATTTAATATTCTCTTTTAGATGTGACATGAAAACAGCAGTCTTATTTCCTCTAATTTTACTTTTTAAAGTTCTTTGGCAGGATTTTTCACTTTCAGACTTGGCCCAATCTTCTCATTAGCTAAGTTTAAATTGAGTTATAAATTACTGCCAAAAAACCCCAATATACATAATGATTACAACAACATAAATAGAAGTAGAAAGAAAAACAACTAAAACACCTCTGAACACTGTATAATTATAGTGACTGGGCTAAAAATGAGAAAAGAAAATATATATTCTTCCCTTGTTTGCAGAGTCCAGGCTCTATGGATATAGAACATTGCATATCAAGTCAGATTAGGTTGCTGTGTTATTAATTTTTCTGAATCTCTTTTCCTCCTTTATTTTCTTCTTTTTTACATGAAATAGGCAATCTGTATAGCACCTAGTATGTGCCAGGCACTATGTAAGCACTTTATAAACTTTTTGTCACTTGATCCTTAATCAATAAATTAAGAAACATTTCTTAGGTGCCTCCTAAGAATCAAATACTATGCTAAGCATTGGGGATACAAAAGGAGATAAGAGACAGTTTCTTACACTCTAATGTGGGAGACAATATGCAAACAAATCTAAACAAAGCATATAGTGGATACATAACAGAGGAAAGACACTAAAATTAAGAGGGCATAGGGCAGGCTTCTAGAAGGGATTTTAGCTGGAACTTAAACAAAGCCAGAAAAGTTAGTAGATGGAACAGAAGAGGGAAAGCATTCTAGGTACAATTCTTGAACACAGATAGGAGATGACGAGATCAAGGTGTGATCACAGTTGTGTGCAGCTGATGGGAGGTGGAGGAGAAGCTCATGGGAACTGAATAGTAGCTTGAAGAACTGAATGTTCAGGGTTTTTAAGGGAGAGTGAATATTTATGTTGAAGTCCCTTAGTATGAGGGCAGGATTTGGAGAGGAGAGAAAAACTGAGTTGTATACCAAACTCACTGAAGAAAGAAGAGGAGTGATCTGGGGGTACATACATATCATCTCCCAGGACTTTGATTGGGTGGTAGATGTAACTAGAAACAATTTCAAAGGGACATATTACTGAATGACAGAGATTGGGGAGAGCTTACAAGTGGCAATGGAGAGCAGAACAATCTTGTGAAGGTGTTACTATTATCCCCATTTTACAGTTGAGAAAACAAATTGATTTGCTCAGTATCACATAGCTAGAGTGAGACTAGATTTGGACAGTTTTTCGGGCTCCAGATCCAGTGTTCATCTACTATGCCACCTAATTGTCTATGTCATGGGGAATGACATAGGGAGGGATAAAAGATATATTAGAAAGTGAAGGTGAAGTAAAAACAAAAGATATTGACATTTTAAAAATGAGTGTGAAAAATTTTAATAAAAATACCCAAATTGTGCAAAAAATTGAGAATCAAGTTTTCAGTTTGTTTTTCAATATTGTTTGTCATTCATTCTTGAAAAGGACCATAATATCAGAAAGATGATATCATGACTTGTAAACGAATATTCAGTGGTGAGGGCTGTGCAAGGTCACCAGCCTCAATCTCTTCTCCAGAGCCATCTGTGTCCAGTGGCAAGGTATAAATCAAGATGAGAGGAGATGGCCCTGGATGCAGTGGGGAACCTTGGCCTGGGCCTCTCCCAAGATCTCTCCAAGTCTGTTTGATGCAATGACCATTCAGTGATTAAGGTAAGAAAATTAGTTCTTCTACCTAATAAAAAAAAGTCATTTTGGGAAGGAAATATCTTCAGGGTTTCTGGCCAAAATAGAAAAACTGTTATTAAAATTAACTGAGACATCAAAACCCAAACATTGACCAAGGTAAGCTCAGGCTGGGACCTATTGTTGGCCAATCAATAAGAGTTAAAGTGATTTAGTTTTAAGGCATGATCTTAAAAAAAAAATCTAGCTTGTAAACCCCAAGATATTTTGTGAGATTTCAGAGATCAAAACATATTCATTTGGGAGGAGTACCTGCAGGTGAGGATATGATTTCTTATGTGGCCAGAGGGAGAGAAGAGAGAGAAGGCAGGAGGGAGAAAAGGAAGGGAGAAAATATATAAACATATATGGTTGACCTGGCATAGATCTAACTGTAATTATTGGGGTGAAAATTTTGTGAATATTATTAAAAATATCACAATTATTAAAAAATAACCATATAATCATTCTTACTAGTCCATTACAAATTTGTTATATAACTCTCTTATCAATTTACTATCTCCCTCTCCACAGTATGTCTTCCAAATCCTTCATACTTTCCATGGCTCCTTATTCCCCCACACTCTCACTTGAGAATTTTGCTCTATATTTTATTAGAAAAAATTTGAAGCCATTTACCATGAATTCTCACTTCTCCCCTCTTCCTCATCTCCTATAACTCAAATACCTTCTGCTACTATCTCCTCTATTCCTAATTAATATGTGTCTACATAACCTAGCCTCCTTTTATCTTTCCAATATTTTTGTATCTTATTCTCCACCATATACATGAACAGAAATCCAGTGATCTAGCTTTTTGGAAAGAAGGAAGAAAAGAAGGAAGAAAAAAAAGAAGGAAGGAAGGAAGGGAGGGAGGGAGGAAGGAAGAGAGGGAATAAGGAAGTAAGGGAGGAAGGAAAGAAGGAAGGAAAGAAAAGAGGGAGGGAGAATAGAAGGAAGGAGCAAGGGAGGAAGAAAAGAGGAAAGGAGCTGCTTTGTCCAACTTGGCAAGGTGGTTTTCATTGACATCTAGAGAAATGTCATATTAAGTTTCTTATTTCCAATCTACATACCACATTGTATATTTATCAACTCTAAACCATGATTTACTCATCTGACTTGTCATTCAATCTTATTTACCATTGTTCATAGAATACATTTTAAAACATTTTTTTTTCTTTTTAATAATTATTTTAAAATACAGGGTTTTTTTTCTTTCTAATTTCTACCAGGATTCATTACCTCTCTGTGTTTCCATAGCAATTTCTCTCTGATATATTCCTATTTCAGTTTTGGCTGAGATTCTTCTCTTTTTGCTTTTACTTTCTTTTGATACTTTCTTTTGAAGTGAGTGTGGGGTTGATGAGAGAAAGACAGACAGCAAAAGATACATATTGACCTGGCATAGATCTAATAATAATTCTTAGGATGAAAATTTTATGAATATTATTTAAAAATTATAGCATATTAAAAGATATAGACTTGATTACTTATTCCAAGCCTCCTAATTATTTTAGGCTAAAATATCTGAGCTCTACATTTTAAGCATTCTATTGATATGCAAGAGTGTATATAGGTAGGTAATTATATATGAGAATGACTGAAGTTACTAGAGATATTAATCCTAATGAAGTGATAACTTATCAGGAAAGGTAATCATGTTTCTCAATATTTGGAGTACTATCATGTGGGAAAGGTATTGGACATTATGAAGTAAACTAACCAAAAAGAGCATTGATGACAGAATACTTGAATTTTGGGTCACTGGTTTTCTACTTAGTAATCATGACTTCTCACATGATAGGTTCTTTTTTTTTCTGAGGCAATTGGGGTTAAGTGACTTGCCCAGGGTCACACAGCTAGGGAATGTTAAGTGTCTGAGGCCAAATTTGAACTCAGGTCCTCCTGACTTCAGGGCTGGTGCTCTATCCATTGAGCCACCTAGATGCCCCCACATGATAGATTCTTAATAAATGCTTAGTAAGCCATAGTTTTCTTATCTGTGAAATAGAGATGGTAACTTTTATACTACCCATATCACAGAATTGTTTGGGAAAAAATTATTTGATTAAGTATAGAGTATAGACATACTCTCATTCTGCTTCTTCCCAGAAAACAGACCTGGGTGCAATGGATGGAAGTAACAAGGCCAATGTTGGTTTAATAAAAAGAAAATAATTTTCTAATTATTAGAACTGATTAGAAATGGAAACACAGAAAACTGCACTGAAGTTCTGTTCCTGACACACTATGAAGACAAGTCACTTGACCTTTAAGTGTTCCAGGCAATCTCTGAAAGTATGAATAAGAAAGTACTAACCTATATGTAGAGAGGGAATTTTCTCATCTGGCCCATCATAGGTCTAATCCCTATCCCCATCAAATAAACCAAGAAATATTTTTAAGTGCCTACTATGTGCTAAGTGCTGGAGACACAATTTAAAAAAAAAGAAGGTTCTTATCCTCAAGTAGCTGACAATCAATTAAGGAAAACAATGCATAATCCTCAGTTGGGACACCAGGAGATACTTACAGAGCCCAGTCCAGTTCTTCCTTGTATAAAAGAAGGCATTAGGAAGAGTTTGTTGCTCTATTCTAATTCTTTAACTTTCTATAACTTTCTAGTTAGTGGGCTATCCAAAATCGTCTTAATGTATTGTTTTAATGAAGAGATAACTTAGCAGAAAAGATAATCATGTTTCTTAAATATTTGGAGTGCTATCATGTGGGAAAGGCATTGGACATTATGTGGTATTTTTAATGTATTGTTTTACCCTAAAACTAAGGTCAGTTATTAATTATTGTATTTGTCTCATATTAACAACATCCTAGGTATACCATACCCCCTATCCTCCCTTTTCTTTTTCTCAAGAATAAAACACTGGGAATTCCTGGTTTGAATTATTCACACAATTGCTTCTGCTTTCCTTGACCCTCCATAACTTTTTCAAAAAACTCATGATAACTATTTGGGGAGATTTCACAATAGCAGAGTTCATTTATTTTTAATCACAAAGTCTTAGAGAAATAAGAAAGGGCCTTAGAGAAATTCTGGTCCAAAATATATTTGAAAAGGAGTATCCTCTGAAATTTTCTCATCAAGTATCCACTCAACCTTCACTGGAATGTCCTAATTGAGAGGTTACTCCTTACCTCATAAATAAACCAAATCTACTTTTGCCAATTCAAATGGTTGTTTCCTTATGTTGAGTCAAAATCTAACCCTCCTCACCACTGATGCCAAATTCAAAGATCCTTGTGCACCTATATTGACTCTGATCTTCAATACGCTTTACTGGGGTCTGTGAATTTAAAACTCTCTGTCTTTCTCTTTCTATCCTTTATCTCTCTGTCTCTCTCTCCCCAAAATACAATATTCATATATATGTACATATAAATATACACACACACACATATATATATATACATACATGCACACAACTCATATAGATTGTATATATACATATAATTTGTACACTTTACATATATACACATATGGATTGCTTATATGTATATGTACATATATACATGCATATAAAACTTCATTTCAATATAATTGATTTCTATTGTAATCTTATATATTTGATTTTATGCATTTAAAACCATTACTCTGAGAAAGGATCCATAGATTTCACCAGGATGTCAAAAGGCTGTATAATATATTTGTAAGTGTCCTGTAGGATCCTTAGGGATTTTACCAGGTTGTCCACTGAAATTGATTTGCTGGTCAGAACAAAGTTGGAGGGGACCTTAGAAGTCATCTGGTTCAATTCTCTAATTTAACATATGAGGAAACATAGGCCCTGAGAAATCAAGTGATTTGCCAATGGTCATGCAGGTATTATGTTAGAAAGGTCTTCTACCTAGGTCCCTGACTTCAAATGGAACATTTTTTCCACTATATGATAGAACCATCTGGGCACCTTCTAAGAACATATTCAATGCAAATGAGCTTCTTCTAAAGCTCATTCTATGAAATAAAGTTACATAATGGCAGCTGGGGTTTATGGAAGGATCACTTGATCTGAAGTTAAGAAAACTCATTTTGACTAATTTTGATTAATTCATTGATGATTCAGTTAACCAACTACTGTACAATCTGCTGACCCAATCAAAAATTCTAAAGAGTTCAGGGAATAGTTTAGTCAATTCTGTTATAGGAAAACAACCATAACTTTGGGATAAAGTCTATTAGCCTCTGGGACAAATCAGAATTCCTATTTTTAGAGATGAAATTTTTTTTTTTTGTAATGGAGGTAATTAAATAGTTCTGCAAAATATATTATACAAAGTAATTTTAATTAACAGGTTTATGTGTTGGTCTTTATTACTTACTTAAGGAGATAATAATCATAAATTATAAAGAACAATGGATCCCTTTATAAGAATCGAAAACAAAAGCTGAAAAACTGGAGATAAATGCTCATGTTCCATTACCTGCTGTCCATGGTAAAACACAGCAAGGAGAAACATTGCCATCAAAAGCAGAGAGGCTTCCTTGGTTCCCAGGAAATCTCTTCTGTAGAATAAAAACAAAATTAATACATGATCATTAATGATCACAGAGACATCAGTCTGAGAGCTAGAAAAGGTATGAGGAATCTAGAGTTGGAGAAAAACCTGGATATCATCTAAAATGATTCTTTTGTTTGACAAATTGTGTTTCAGATTTAAATTGGTTTACCCCCAGTCAAATCATGGCATAGTGGAAAGATCACTGGATTTAGAGGTGGAATTTAATGTCTAGATACATGGCCACAGGCAAATCACTTTGCCTTTGTTTTCCTCAACCATAAAATGAGGAGTTTGGAAGAGGTGCCAAAGTTCCTTCTGCAGTTGCTTCCATATAATCAACAAGATATTAAGTAAAGAACTGGGAACTAAACTCAGGTTTTTCTTATTCCAAATTCAGTGCTCTTAAAAGACACCATATTATTGATTTGCCTTCCCTTACCTTTTTAGGCAAGTAAAAAAAAATTAGGTCATTTTGCAGACAGAGAGCTCAGAATGAGCAAAAGAACACTGGATTAGAAGTCAGGTGGCTTGTGTTTGTGTTCTGTTGTTTTGTTTTAGTCATTTTCAGTCATGTCCGACTTTTCTTCACTCATTGTTTTGGATTTTCTTGGTAAAGATAATGAAGTAGTTTGCCATTTCCTTCTCCAGCTCATTTAACAAATGAGGAAACTAAGGCAAATAAGGTTAAGTGACTTGTACAAGGTCACACAAATAGTGCCTGAAGCTGGATTTGAATTCTGAAAGAGGAGCTTCCTTGATCGCTGGAGTACTATAAGAGTCTCTGGAATCTCTTGCTTATTGGTGAATGCTTTGAGATATGAATCCCATTTACCCGGTTGGGAGTCAGAAATGGATCCTGTTTGGCTGCCAGTACAGACTCTCCACTAATAAAATTTAAAAAACCTCTCTATTTTGCCTCAGTTTCTCTGGCATTACAGTGCCACTTAGGCACCATGTTTTACCACTATTTGTGTAACTTTGAGCAAATTTTTAAGCCTCAATTTTTTTTTAGATTCAATTTCCTTATCTATAAAATGAGAAGGATTCATAGGATCACACATTTTGAGAATTGAAAGGGACTAATTTAAACATGAAAAAGGAATTCTCCTAAAAGTCACATGATAAGTCAGCACTTACTTGAAAACCCCCTTGGAGGAGAGCCATCTACTTTTTAAGGCATCTACTTTTACCTTTTGGATAATTCTAATTGTTAGGAAGGAAAGTTTCCTCTCCCAATGCCACCATCCCAAAGTCTTCATCTATAGCTTGGCTTTTTCTGGACACTCTAGCTTATCAATATTTTTTCTTTTCCTTTCTTAAAACTGTGGCGAGCAACTGAACACACAATTCCAGGTGAATTCTGATGAAAGAAAAGTAAAGTGGGATTGCCATCTCTAGATTCAATGTTCTTTATGCCATGCTTTTAATTCACATAACCACTGAAACCTCCTGATCTTTTCAGAATTGCTTTCTAATTCTTCCTCTCCCATGTTGTACTTGTAAAATCGATTTTTTTTTGTTTGTGTAGCATAATATTTTACATTTATTCTCATTTCGGTTTCAGTTCAGTTGTTTCAATTGACCCCATTTGGAACTTTCTTGGCAAAGATACTGGGTTGATTTGCCATTTCCTTTTTTAGCTCATTTTACATATAAGAAAGCTAAGGTAAACAGGTTTAAATGACTTGCCTAAGGTCACACAGATCGTAAATGTCTGAGATCAGATTTGAATTTAGGAAGGTTAGTACAGTTATAGGAGCACTGGACTATACTTAACAGTGCCTGGCACTTAAAAGTTTGTTTTCTAGACCTGAATCAACATTTTAACTTTTTATCACTTACTAGTTATATAAATTTTCCTCATCAGGCCTTCAGTGTTCCAATCTGTCTGTCTCCTCCTCTGTATCTCTGTCCTTCCCTCCCTCTCCCATCTTTTCTTTCTAGCTTGGTTCTCCTATCTCACCTGGACTACAAGTACAGTGGCCATTCACTGGACTGATCTCAGTACTGATTAGAATACAATATTTATGTGTTCTGGTTTTTATCCTGGGCTTGTTTAACCTCTTATTTCCCTAGGCTTACCACACTGGTGCCAGGAGGATCCCTGGTAGCAAATGAAGTCATCTGCTCAGCTTAATTCACCTAAACTCAGAATTCCTGAACTCAGTGGTTCCCCAGACTTAATCCCCCCTAGCATCAGGGACTACAAAAGGATGTCCCTATGACCAGCTAACTGGCACAGTTTTCAGCAAATCTCTCATGCAATGTAATTCAGTTACTATAGCATAAGAAAGTTTTCCTCAGAAACCACAGAATCTAAGATTCACAGAATAATTTTCAGTTGAAAGGGAATTCAGAAGTCAACTAATGCCAGCTGTATCTGAACAGAAATTCCCTCTGCAATTTGATTACTTAGCCTCCACTAGAAAATCTCTAATGACGTGGAGCCCCTTATATCCTTCCATTCCCACTGAAGGTATCCCCCTTCCACTTTTGTATAGATTTAATTATTAGGAAATTTTCCCTCATACTCAGTCTATGTCTGGTTCTTTGCATTTTCCTTCAAATTCAGAGAATGCTATATGCATTATAACAGGAAGTTTAGCCCAAGAAGGTTACTGATACAGATTAGCCAATTGCCATTCTGGGGTGACAAAGAACAGATTTCAGTGGGCAATATTCTGAGACTTAAAAACTCAGAGTCAGAGGTCATCCAGTCTTCCCTCTTATCTTTTATGTGAGGAGACTGACTGACCTCCTCCTAGTCATATAAGTAATATATATTGGAGGCATGATTTGAATCCATATGCTGTGATGATAGACAGTGTGTGGTCTTCTGATGATATCTCTTCAGGGTATGATGATATACAGAAAGTAGTTCATTCTAGAATTGGGAATCGCAAGGTCCTAATCTGTTGTGTGAACTGTTGTGGCTCCGAGGAGGATCTGTGGGGTCAGCTATCTACCCAGAGGAAATGTCCTCTATTTTTGTTCTCTCTCTTGGTGAACTGAAAAAAAAACAACAGCTGATACACACACACACACACACTCACACACACACACACATATATATAAGTAAATATATAAATACGTGTATAAATATATACACAAATAAATATATACACACTTATACATATGTAAATATATGAATACACATGCTTATATATAAAAATTACACACATATATACATAAATATATATGTATATATACATCAAAATACACATGCATACATATATACACACACAAACACACATATGATACTTTAAGGTGGAGCACTCAGAAGCATAAAAGGTGCTTTGTGAAACACTTTACATTTCTAATCAATCTCATTTTATCCCCAAGCAATGTTGTAAAGGAGGTGAGATCCTTATCCCTATATTAAAGAAGAGAAAATTGAACCTAAGACCATCATTTGTTGACAGCCTGAGAAAGGATTCAAAATCAAACCTTCCTGACTCCAAATCCAAAGTCTAGAGCACCATGTGGAGCTGCCTCTTGGAATGTGACTATGCTTGTTGGGGATGCTGTAGGGAGGACCATATTATCATGGGGGGAAAGGTCAGTGATCTTCCCCGTAGAGCTGTTTGCAGTGTTTCCCTCCCCTCTGAGGGCAGAAGGACTCAGGTCTCTAGCTATTCAAAAACTGTTATTTTCTTTTAAAAAATTCTGTCTGATGCTGTTCCCAAGGATGTGCAGAATTGTTCTCCCTCCCAAGCATCCCCCATCTCGAGGGAATTTGCACATGTTTATGCAGAGGCAGACTTCCTTCAACCCCCTCCTTCAGATCAAGCAGAAAGGGAGGTAGGACTTTGAGGAAGACAGTCCTTATTTAAGCACCAACACCTCAAGCAGCCAAAGGATTTCAGAAAAAAAAAAATTAGAGAAGAATTTTACTTTCAAATGTTTTCTTTTTTCCCCCTGCCTTTCTATTCTAATTCAACTCAGCATGAAGTATCTTCCCAGGGTATAGTCCAGGAGAATAGTTAGCAGTGATGGATTCTAGGAAGGCATTACTGGATCCTTAGGGAGGATTAGAATACTTTTTGGAGAAATGAATAGATTTTAACCTCTATTTATGTACAAATGGAAAATCTCAAAACAGGGAGAAGTGGGGGAGAGGGAGAGAGAGAGAAGAAAGGAGAGGAGAAAGGGGGAAGAGAAGGAGAGAGAGAGGAAGAGAAGGAGGGAGAGAGTAACAGAGAGACAGACAGACAGACAGACAGACAGAGAGGAAGAGAGAGAGAGAGAGAGAGAGAGAGAGAGAGAGAGAGAGAGAGAGAGGTGAGGAAAGGAAGGAGAGAGGGAGGGAGAGAGACAGAGACAGAGAGAGGGGAGGGAGGGAGAGAAAGGGAGGAAGAGGAGAGAGATAGAGATAGAGACAGACAGACGGACAGAGACAGAGAAAGAAAAAGACAAAGACAGAAAGAGAGAGAACCTATATATGAATGGTCAGTCTGGAATTCTGACTTGCTTGTCTTCACCTTGTGTCCTATTTCAAAGAAACCCTAAACCTTTCCCCAAACATCCATTCAAGGCCTTTAGGAAGAGTAATTTTGTTCTCTATTCTGCTGAACAATAGCCTTGAACTTCACAGGCTTCCAGGATGGGGAACTAGCACAGACTTCAGAAATCATTTAATACCTTCTAAAATCTATTTCTTTAAATATTTTTATAACTATATTTAAATACGATTGGTTTTCTTTGTAATCCTTTGTATCTTATGCATTTACAACATTCTGAGAAGGGGTCCAGACAGCCAGTGGAAGTTCATGTCACCTAAAAGTTCAACGACTTCAATTTATATATGAAGAATCTGAGGTCCCGAGAGAGGCAGCTAAAACCTTATAGAGAAAACTCATTTGGGTTTGATGGTGACTGAGTGGCATTGGGAAGGGTACAAAAAATCAATCCATTTTTATAATAAAGTCTATCTTTATGTTCAGGTGATGGAATGATTTAGACAATATTTGTCTTGGAAAGGTTATTTTTTGGAAGCAGAATTAATGAATTAGACTTGTTCTGCCTGGCTGTGAAAGGACAGAATAGGAACTCTGGATAGAAATTGGAGAGTCATACTTTGGCTAATAATTATTAATTATTTTTACAAAATGGAATGGTCTGCCTGAGGAGATGCAGGCTACCATAAATCAATCAACCAATCATCAAGCATTTATTAAGCACCTACTATGTACCAAATACTATTTTAGATACTGGGGATAAAAGTACATAGAATGAAACAAGACCCACTTTCCTGGAGTTGGCAGTAGAGGCTTTCAAATGAATTATGGATGAGCACATTTAGGATGTTTCTGAAGATATTCTAGGGGTTGGTCATGATCACTTCAGTGGTCTCTTTCAACTCTGAGATTCTAGATTCTACGGTTCTTTCTTACTTGACTCCCAGGACATTTAGAATTGTAAAACTCTAGGCTTAAACAATGTTTTTTTTTTTTTTTTTTTTTTTTGAGATTGGATTAATCCCATAGATGGTGACTTTTTACATTTTCAGTTGGATGCTATAACTGCATCTTTGGGGAAATCAACCTCTAACCCTTTCCTCCCCAATGCTGAAAAAATTTATTGAGTCATAGATGCTCAGAGCTGGAAGGAATTTCCAAATCAACTAGTCTACACTCCAGTTTGGTTTGGTTTCAAACTTTTCTAGCTTTATTTCACCATGCTTCGCTTTGTATACTTTGCATTCTAGACAAGCTGTTCTCTCTCTCACACCTCTGGGCATTTGCTCATTTTGTCCTCCACACCTAGAAAACACTTCATTTTCTCCCCCTAATCCAACATTCTACTTTGGTCTCCTGAAATCATTCTCTTCTGTCAAGAAGGACATTCTCTGTCATGTTGTATCTTTCATGAAATCTGTTCCATTGGAGAGTGTAATCTTTTCAAATTTTCTTAGAGTACTTTGGTTATATCTCTTGCCCTTATTACATTTTGATTCAGATTCCAATCAATCAATCATTCAATTGACAAACATTTATTAAATACCTGCTATATACTAGGCATGGTGCTAAACCCTCCAGGCTATTTTTTCAGATATATTTCATATTGCTCCCTTTCATACACTCTTTTCCAGTTGAATTGGTTAATTAACATTTTTAAAACCTGGTAGTCATTTTTTATTCTGCCTTTGTATCTTCGCAAAGGCTGCCAATTAATCAATCAACAACTATTTATTATGTGTTTACTATATGGTAGGTACTATGCTAGAGATACAAAAATAAAAGTCAACCAACAAATACTGTGCTCAAGGAACAATGCCAAAATATTAAGAAAGAAAGGCAAAAACATGGTCTCAATTATCAGGTTTTCATTTTAATGGGGAGATGTTGGAAACAACTACGTATATTCAGTACACAGTATAATGGGGAAGATAATCTCAAAAGGAAGACACCAGAAGTGGGGAAGGAGAGGAAATGGAAGTACTAATTACAGGCAACTTTCTTAAGAAGTTTGGTCATCAAAGTGAAGAGAGATATAGATGTTAATTATTGGGGATGGTTGGATCAAGTGAGAGTTTTTTATGATTGGAGGAGACATGGATGTGGATGTAGGCAATACAGAAGAAGCCAGTAGATAGAGAGAGATTGAAAATTAGGGAACGAGTGGGATGAACTGGAATGGAATGTGATTAAGGATTCATATACAGGAGTTTGCCTTGAAAAAGAAGGACACTTTTTCATCTGAGACAAGGTACTTAGGATGTTTACCATAGTAGTCTAGAGGAAGGTAAATAGATGAAGCCTAACTATTACTTGTCAAAATTTAATCCACATTTTCCTCTTAAAATATTAATAATCATAATAATTGCTAAAACATATTTTGTAAGTATTCATCCATTTTATTTTTCATTTTTGTTGGCATATAACTAGGCAAAACAATTTCCTTTGCTACTTCATATTTTTTTGTGTGAATGCCTCTTTTTTCATTTTGATTTTCATAATTTACAATTCCTTTTTAAAAATATAATTAGCTGATGTTCTGCACATTTTATGAGTTAAAAACTGATTTATTTAATTAACTCATTCAAATTATATATCTTTGTAGTTATTTTTTTGGCACTTCTGGTTTTGTTTTTTTTTTTCTTTTTAGTTGCATGATAAATGTATTGATTTCTTTTTTTTTTTTAACTCCTGTGGATGAAAATGTTGAGAAGCATATTCTTTTTCCCTAAACACTGTTTTGGCTAGATTTTAAACGTTTTTGTATGTTGTCTTAAGTTTGTTTTCTTTAGGAATAGATTGTTTCATTTGCATTTGAGTTTGAATCTTTTCTTCACATATCTCTTATTGATTATAATTGTTATTTTATTATAGATTTCTGCTTTTCTGCATTTGTGAACATTTTTAATGCCCTAAAATATGGTAAATTTTTAAAATAAAATGTCAAGCAAGAAATATGAATGCTTCTTATAATTCCCATTATGTAATAACAATCTATTATATCTAATTAAAAAGATATTCAAGTCTTTAACTTCCTCCTTGTTTATTATCTTCTTGTTAGATTTATTGAGGTCTAAAAGGGGCACTATGAAGACTCTATTAATTATTGTTTTCTTGTCTATTTGGTTTGATTAGAATTAAAAAAAATAATTTATATTCTATGCAATTCTGTGCATCCATTTATACCATTTTCTCATCTATACCACCCTTGAGCATAATGCAGTTTAACATCAGTTTTCATTGTTGCCTTGTATGAAATTATAATTATTGTCCTCATTTTAAAAATTTATTTGAAGTCCAATGGATTCTATTCAGCCCCTTACTGGAGACTGGACAAAAGTACTGCTGGGAACATAGTTGACACTACATAAATGTTAGTTATCTTTATCATCATCATCATCATCATCATCATCATCACATGGACAGTAAATAGCAGAAATAACATATGAACCCAGGTCCTTTGATTGAAAATGTAGCAGACTTTCTTACAGATCACACTACTTCTCCAACTGAATTGATAACTCATGAACAAATGTTTATTGAGGTTTACTTTGTGCACTTGGATCTAGATATAAAATCATCTAAATGACAGAATCTTCAGTATAACAAAAGAATTTTAAAAGATTTAGTGATCCATCAATCGAAGGAAAACCACAAAATGTTATTTTGTTAATTTCTTGGAAATGGGCACATCTTACAAGAAGGCCATGTGCCTGTTGACTTGATTAATGGTCGTCACTAAGTGGATGATTTATGAAGCTTTGGAGCTAAGGAGCTATAAAAAGGTCTTCTGGCTTTTTAAAATTCTTTTTAGGTTATAGCAAAATGCCAGTCAATAAAGGCCCAGATAATTAATTGGCCTAAAAGTCAGAAAGAACCTGAAAAAAGGTCTAATTGTCCATTTCTTTTATACTCCAACATCATCAGCAATAAACTTGGCATTATATTTATGTTTGCACCCATGGAAGAGAATTTAATTACAAGTTTTCCTGTGGATCCCAAATAAGAGACTAGCATTACATTTTGCTGCTGAGAAACTGAATAATTACATGAACTTCTCTTTCCAGTACTGAATATTCAAGGACTCCAGGGAATGAAATGTCATTTCTTAGGAGGTAGTTGGGAAGTGGCCTAGTTTAATAATATCCCAAAGTAGAATTTATTTACACATATATTCATAGAATCAGAGGTTTTTCTAACTTGAAGATATCTTAGAGCTGATTTAATCTGAAACTTTCATTTTGAAGAAGGGGAAGCTGAGGCCATGGGAGAACAAATGAATTGACCAGTATTTTGGAAATCTTTTCTTACTTCACCTGATCCCCTTTACCTGATTTTGAAGCTATTGTAGCTTCTTGTAAAAACATAAAATCTCAAACACCCTAATTTTAAAGTCAGAAGAGACCTCTGAATTTGGGAGTCAGGAAAACTTGGATTCAAATCTCACCTTTGCCACTTAGATCCTATGTGACCAAAGGCAAGTAATTTAACTTCTCTGAGTCTCAGTTTCTTCACCTGTCAAATTACAGTATTGGACTAATTAATCTCTAAACCACTTTCAAATTCTAAATTTATGATCCTTCTCTTTTTTCAAATCTTGTTCAAAATAGTTCTGAAAAGGAATGCCTTTTATGGAATTTCTGGTAAACCATCATAGAGCCATTACTCAGAAACAAAAAGTGGTAGGGACTTAATCACTTCTTGAGGTTGACATTGAATTATAAAGCAGGGATATTATTCCCATCAAGAATCTCAAAACTGTATGGATTTGGAATGTTAGAATTGGACAGTAATCCACAAGACCATTGAGACCAATTCTTTAGTTTGATACATGAGGAAAGCATCAGAAAATCATTTGCTCAAGGTCATACAGATAGCTAGCAACATAGGGAGAACAAGGACTCAGATCTCTTGCCTTTTGATTCAGTGCTCTTCCTATGACCAAAAAAAGTTATTAGAGATGGTTTCATATAAATCCTGTTTATGCTTTTAGTTTTCATAGCTTCATAGTTTCGCACATTTAATATCTGCTTTGCAAAGAAGGCCTGTTACTTGTCCCAAAAGCTTCTGTTTAAATCTCAAGGATTATCTTCCAGTTCTCCTATTTGGTGTTTTGGTGAATAAGATTATGTCTATGCACAATTAAAGCCACTTATTCCTTATAAATAACATTATTATTATTATGACATTAAGGTGTGTTATTGATACCTCATTGTGATGTGAAGGCAGGTCTGAATTCTAAAGGGTTATACTGATGAAAAATGTGTGACAAGGCCTAATGATAACACTGTTTTTGTCTCAGACCTGTGGTTTAATTTATGTGCTGAGCTCCCAGTAAAGAAACTCCTTCCATTAAAGCATTTTGGCATCTGCTCTGTAATTTAATGTTCTATGGAGTTACCAGGGGCTGAGAGGTTAACTACCTTGTGCAGAGTCAGATAGTATTTTAGAGAAGTCATCTTTCTTACTCTGAGATGCACTCCAGTATGTGACACTTTCTATATGACATTGCTATAATGTTTTAAGTTTTATATGGAGTTTTACATGCACTTTTTTCTGATAATGCCTAAATATGAACCTGTGAAGTAGACAACTAATATATTATTACCTCTAGGTTCAGAGAGATTAGGTGGAAGAATTGGAAGAATTATTCAGAGAGAAAGCTGCAATTTGTTCACCCATAATTGAATGAATTAGATGGAACCACTAAAGTTCTTCCCTGCTCTAAATCTGTGATCCTTTAATCCAACAGAGGAGTTTGTGGCAAAGCCTCTGTTTAACAAAAAGAGAATCGGATCTCCTGATTGTGGCTCCTGAAATTGGAGGAATGCTAAAGAAATAAAACCATGATATGGATAGTAAGAGGCCTGGACTTTTTTGAACTTATTTGGAGAGTTCTGGTTCATTAGGTAGAGAGTTGTTTCCCTAATAATCTCAAACTCATTTATGTCATAGGGATAACCTATACCTAGCATACATATCTATTTTGAATGCCTATATGGAACCTGGGGTCCATTCTATATTCATATGATATATTTTGAACAGACCTGAGAATTCATTAGTTAGGAAACTCCCAGATGAGGAAATTCCTTTTGCCAAGGCACATACCCTCTCCTTTTCTGAAATTTATCATTCTTAGAGATTTCCCTCAAGTAGTGTTATATCAAGTAATTTGATTTTGTACCAGACAGATAGCAGATGTTTAAGGTAGGACTTGAATTCAGTTTTTCTTGACTCCAAGAACAGCTCTCTATCTACTCTTCCACACTGCCTAAAGGATATGATTTTAGACTTTCTTCTAAATGAAATGTGGTCTTAATAGACAAAAGTTTAAAGTACAGAGTGAAGAATTGCATTCAAAAAACACTGTGATTTAAGTAATATAATTAATACATTTCCACTTTAAAGACAGAAATTGGGGCTCAGAAAATAAGTGATTTGCTGATAGTTTTACTTCTAACCAGTTAGAATCAGAGCTTGAATTCGTCTTCTGAATCAAATTGGTTCACTATTCTTTAGAGAATAGAACTCTCCTCAGCTTCCATCTGTCCAACTTGGATCAGTTTTGTCGTATGTTTTCCTTCTATGATCTTTCTAGACCCAAAGTTGCTTTTCTTTAGATATTCTCCAGTTTTGTTAAGACTTTATTGAAGGTGGAAACTGAATGTAAACAAATGCTATGCTCACTTTTTTCCTTTTTTTTTCTCTCATGGATATTCCCTTATGTTCTGATTTTTCTCTCCCATTCACAAAGATTCATAAAGAAATGTGTATTTAAAAATTAATGTACCTGTATTATCAGAAAAAATAAAACAACAAAAAAAGAACTTTATTGAAGGGAAACCTCTAGAACTTTATATAGAAATGCAAGTGTCAGTATACTGTGTTACTATTAAATTTCACATTTAAGGATTTGTCCATGAAGTCTAAGAGAGAGGCATCTCATTGCTGCCTTTCCTTTGCTTTAAGAAAAGAGAGATTTCCAGCAAAGTTACTTAGGCATGCACTATGCAGAAAATCCTTGGGAAAATCTTTGCTGGCATTTCACTCATGATCAAATGACCCAAGATCTCCAATTCAAGTACTCCTGAAGTTCAAAGACAAAGAAAGCCACAAAAGAGTTTTCTTAGAACCCCTTTCTCCAGAGGATATTAAAATGTGGGATTAAGTCCCTAGAGTTCTGGTCTTGCTAAATCCATACTCCAAACATATGCACATGGAAACTGTACCACTGTGAACTGTGTTCTCATGCTAAAGTCTTGGGCAAGTCTCAACTTTTGCTACTACACAGCACCTAAATGAAATAATTTCCTCAGGCCTTTGGTAATTAATGAATCTCAAATCACCAGCAGAATCAGCCTGTTTAAGAAAAGATGAGCAGGTGGATTTCAGAAAAAACCTGAAAAGATTTACATGAACTAATGCTGAGTGAAGTGAACAGAACCAGGAGAACATCATACACAGTAACGGCAAGAATGTGCAGATGATCAACTTGGATAGACTTTGCTCTTCTTAACAATTCAATGAACTGAGAGTTTTAAAAGACACATGATGAAAAATGCTAGCCACATCCAGAGAAAGAACCATGGAGTTTGAATGCAGATTGAAGCATACTATTTTCACTTTTGTTGTTTTTCTTTCTTTCTCAGTTTTTCCCTTTTGTTCTGATCCTTCTTTCACAATATGTAGAAATAGGTTTAATATGATTGTACATGCATAATCTATATCAAACTGTGTGCTATGTTGGTAAGGGGGAAGGGGAGGGAGAAAAGATGGAAATCAAGATCTTATGAAAGCAAATGTCAAAAACTAATAAATAAACTTAAAAAGAGAATAAAAAAGGCAGCCTGCTAATAATTCTATTACTTGTAATAATTTATCTCCAGATTCCCTTATGTGTCCTAAGCCACCATTTTTCCATTGTCTTATTACACTGCTTCCTACCCTTCTAGTTTCTAAGCTCCATGGAGTATAACTACCCAGCTTCTCTTGTTGTGTGTCACTGTTCAAAGTCACAACAAATGCAGATTGTTACCCTCTGCTTCCATCTATATCTTTCACATGATTAATTAGAAAACATTTATTGCACACACATGTTTGTGTACCCAGTAATGTGCTAGATAGCATAAGGAATATTCAGATACTACCTTCAAAAGTCCAGCAAAGAAAGAACATGCCGAAAACATGTGAAAAGGAAAACTTACTCTCCATTGTGATTAAAGTTGTCATAGTGCAGAAAGAGGGAAGCATAAATGGTCTCCATCAGCAGAGAATAGATTGCAATCATAATCAGCAACACAGCCAGTTTCAGGACAGAGTTAAGTCTCAGGAAAACTGCACAGGTCACCATGGCCAATACACCCGTGAAGACAAAATACTAGAGACAGAAGAAATTATTAAATTCAGTAGTTATGAGTAGGAATATTTCAGGCTGATGTATAATAGTAACATGTCACAAATGACTAATCTCCTTATGGAGATGTCATGAGGTGTCTTCCGTGTGAAATCCACGCTTTTCTAATAAAGTGGTGATACACTCTTTATAAGTTGGTCTTTTTAGATTCTACTTTTTTTGCATCTTTCACTGTCTTTCTTGCCTTTTGTTTTCTTACAGACCAACCCCTATGCAACATTTGTGTAGTACTTTGAGATTTGCAAAGTGCCCCATATAAAATAGGTGCTATTATTATCTCTGTTTAACAGATAAAGAAACTGAGGCTGAAAGAAATTAAAAGTGACTTGCCCAGAGTATCTGAGACATGATCTTGGGCCTTCCTGAGTTCAATTCCCACTCTATCCATAGTCATAATATTTCTGTGAGGAAAAGGATTTAACTAACCTTGGTACTCCAATATTACTGTGAATCATTAATAGATGTAAAGTTTTTGTAATTATACAAAACTTTGTACATATGAGGTATTATGAGTGTTATTTTACTTCTTTAGATCTCAGTTTTCCATTCTGTAAAATGAGAGAGGATGGTTTTTGGCTTCCAATGTTCTTAGTGGCTCCAATAGTTAATGCTATTAGAGTCTACCAGAGTTTTTCTTTACATTAGCAGTTTCCTTGGCCATGTGGTTGTCATGACCCTTCTGTCTCTCTACTCTCTTTCTCTGTTTCAATTTAGCTCTGCTTTTTTAGTTAGAGAGACTTATTGGCTTGTTTCCTGGAGGCATGTCCATCAAATGTGCTCATTTAAAAAGAGAATCATGTTGAATTAACTATGCCCAAGATTTGCCAAAGGGAGCTTATATATACCTCTGGGTAAGAGCAGATATCTGTAAACACAGCTGAGGAATTGGAAGTCTGGTTCTTCAAGGGTATTGACTTGTCAAAATCACACCACAGCTGGGGATAAAAACAAACAAAAACGGGAACACTGAGTCAGTAAGCAAGATTGAGGCTACACAGGGTGCTATTAGCTCCTCTTAAATGAATACCCTAGGAGAGACCAGATGTTTGGCCACAGGCTCTGCTGGAGTCCTAGCCATTTAAAGAATTATAAGACCATAGGGTGTCAGGGTAGGTAAATGCTATCACACAGAACATAGAAGGTCAGAGTTAGAAGGGACCGTGGAATATAGAGTGATAGAATAGAGAGCATCATGTTGGAAGGGACCTTAGAATATATAATGTTAAAATTCAAGAGTATAATAGATGTATAGGAGATGTATAGGAACTTAGGGTTTATTATATTAGAATAAGGAACAAATATCATAATATCCTGTCAGAGAGGAAGGGAATATTAGTCTATGGGATGCAAAAATACAAGATGTGAGAGATAAAAGAGACTTAAAAGATTTAATACTTTGTCAAAAGAAATGGGACAGTTTGCCCATTCCTTAGCATCTCAGTGGCTTCATTGGACTTTACCACATAAATAAGGCTTTACCACATAGATGACAGACTTGGTACAGATGCTCAATAGGTTTATCATTTATCATTTACTATTTATGTTTTAGGAATAATTCTTATCCAAATAGGGGTGTTGGATTAGATGACTTATGAGAAGATTCCTTCTAATTGTCAGTGATGATGTCTTCTAAGATATAGAGGAGTAGGGTTTAAATTGACTACAGAGATGAGAACCAAAAACAGCAGCTCAACTCATATAACTCTTAAGAGTTAGAACTATGGTGGAAATTGTCTCAAGGTCATAGAATTTAGAGGTCTCAAGAAAGATAACCAATTCTTATATAATCTTTTCAATTTATAAATAGGGAAAATGAACTTGCCTAGTGAACTCCTCACCACTGGAGGTGTCCATCCCAAGATTAGTGACCACATGTCAAGGATCCTATGTGCATCACACCATCAGGTAAAGATTGTACCAGATGAAATTTGAACCAACTCTTAAGAGTTCTGTGATTCTATTCAATGGCATAGGAGTGGTCTAAATAGCCACTGAAGCAATAACTTTCCACCTACATCCTAAAATAGTTATCCTTAAAATCTGGCCCAGAAAACACAAAGTATTTGTATGTAAAAATATTCATGGAAAATTACAATGCTTTTATCCTTGTCAGGGTTAGTAAAATTCTTAAAATCTAGTATATACAGGAATGATAATTATTCCAAGGATGGTAATGAATTCATGTTGGAGTGTATTCAACTTTTAATCATTGAATCATAGGAAGTAGCATAATAATATAAACTGACTAGCAGTGGTACCCAAAGGGTAATCTCTGGATGGAAAGGTAATGGATACATTGTGACTTATAAGAAATGACTGCTACCATTGAGGGGCAGCAGATTTAACATGACTTGACTACATAACTCCTTTTATACTATGGTCCACTCTCACTTAAGGGGTTTGTGTGTGGGGTGGAGGAGTTCAGGAACATGATCATTAGCCTTTTTTTTTTTGTGAAAAAGAGTGAGAAATCTGTAAATTATAGAAACTTTCTCAATCTATAAGTTAGACAGCTCTGTCTCCAATGCTTAGAGATACTTACAATATTTAGGATGGCACCAAGGAAATTAATCAAGATGGAGGCAAAGATGATAACATTTCTGGCCAGATAGGTCTCATTAATCCAACAGCAAGTTTTTCGCAGCATAAGTGGTAAACACTTATAATCCTCTGCTGTGGTAATAAGAACAAGGGCTGAGTGCAGCATGATCAGGAGAGAAAATTGAATGACCATTGGCATCATCCTGTAAAGAAGAAGAAAACACTGGGTGATTTCATCTTAGTCATCTTTCTAGGGCTCAAACATTTTCCATTTAGTGTTCATTTAAGAAAAAATATTAATGGAAAATAGACTTTGGTAATATTTAGGTTGAGAATATACTCCTCATGTTGCATACTTTGCCATTAAAAGTAAATATTGGTTTAGATTTATTGCTTCTGCCCATTTTTTCCTCTCATCTTCTCATTTGCTCATCTCACTAGGCAACGGCTGCCAAGGCAACATTTTGCTGGGATGATTATCTCAATATCCTAGCTACAAGAACTGGAGAAATGCCCTCTGCCCCAAAAATGTAGGGCTTACAATACACTGTCAGCCTCCACCTACTCAGATGCTCAAATCCGAACTCTATGCCAACTCTGGGCCTCTCTTTTCAGCAGCATGGATTTCACCAGAACAAAATACCAGCCATTTAATTGTGCCTATAAATGCTTGAGGGCCCTCAAAAAATCTGCTTCCCTAGCTGGTTCAGGGGTGATTATACACGGAAAACTCTTTGGGCACATCTTGCAATTCCATCATCTGCTAAGTTTGTTTCCCTGCCTTCATTTGGGTAGATATTGAGAGTAATTGACTCTTGGCACTTTTATTTTTTGCTCAGGTGTTGGTGTTCCATGAAAGTAGAGTCATTGTGAAGGATTTATCCATTTCTTCCTTTAGAAAACTTAATTACAATCCTCTTAATTAAATTCCTTGTTTTCCAAATCAGAAGGTTAGAATTAGACGTATTCTAGTCATATGTTCTTAGAAACTAGAACTGGGAAAGACATTAGAGATCATTCGTCTCTTGACTCCAGGCATTTTCACCGTCCCTCTCTCCTGTCTGGGACTCTCTCCCTCCTTGTCTTCATCTCCTGGATTCCCTGGTTTTCTTCACGTCTTTCCCAAAATCCCACCATCTATAAGAAGCCTTTCTTCATTAATCTTAGTGCCTTTTCTTTGAGATTATTTTCACCATACTCTTTATTTATCTTTTTATACATGTTTGTTGCATGTTATTTCTCCCACTAGACTGTAAGCTCCTTTAAGGCAGAGATGAGGATTTTGGTTTTGTTTTTTGCCTTCCTTTGTAACACCAGAGTTTAGCACAGTAAATATCCCATAGTGCACTTAATAAATGCTTGTTGACTGAAGGACTAATAGTCCAATCCTTTCATGTTATAGAAGGGAACACTCAAATTCAGAAAGACTAAGTTACTTGCCAAAGGTTACAGTAATGAAGCAGAATTTGAAGCCAGGTCCTTTAACTCACCCCCTAATCATTTTTCTACTAACTCCTTGCTTAGTAATCTCCAGTACTGGAACTCCTTTCTTCTGTGTTCACAACTTCTTAGAATTACCATATATGTGCTAAAAATGGTACAAAGATGTATTTTCTGTTTTAAACAATAAAAGTAAGAGGTAAATTCCATTTATTTAATTATTCAGAGTGTTAGAGCTGGAAGGCGCTTTTAATATTATCAAGTAGAACCTGCTCATTTTATAGCTAAGATCTAAAGAGACCAAATCACTTGGCCAGGATCAAGATAATTAGCTAGTACCAGAGCTAGGATTAGAATCCAGACCTCTGAAATCCTGGTTCAGTACTTTTTTATTTTTTTAAGCCAAATAAGCTAGCTTAATACACTTTAAAAAATTTTATTTTGAGGAACCATTACTTTGTAAGCTAATAACATTCTGTCCAAGTCCTGTGTGTTTATAACTATAAAAAGCATTGTCTTTGGGTACAATAATGATCATTATATTCCATTTCTAGCTTTCCAGTTCCTCACTCTTTTCTCCCTTCTGAGACTTTCCAAATCCCACCATCAGACTCAAGGGACTGATAAATCCATGGTCTCTTCCTATCCCCTGCCTCATATTTCAGGTAACTGGGGCTTTGGGCACAATTATGATCATTATATTCCATCTTTAGCTTTCCAGTTCCTTGCTCTTTTCTCCCTTCTGAGATCTCCCTAATTCTGAAATCAGACTCAAGGGACTGATAAATTCATGGTCTCTTCCTATCCCCTGCCTCATATTTCAGTAGTTAGAGCTCAAATAGCTGACATGTAATAGGTACTTAATAAATGCTTGTTGATTAATAAAAAACAAAAACAAAAAAACTTGAATATATTTATTATCTCAGCTTTCTAGTCCACTCACATCAACTAATTTGTTTTTCCTTATAAATGACATCTTCTTGCTTTTGTATAGGCTTTCTTTCATAACCAGAATGCTCCTTTCCAACCTATTTCATGTGGAAGGCCTGTATCCCTTTGTGCTCAGCCCAAGTGTGACCCTCTAACAAAAGGACTTTCCTGGTTTCCACAGCTGTTACTGGTCTGCCTCTCAAAATTACTTTTCATTAATTTTCCACATATGTTGTATTGACTTATCTATGTAAGTACTATCTCTTTCTCCCCTCTCTCCTCTTTTCTCTTCCTTTTCTCTATGTTTTTCTATTGATTTTTGTTATGTACATGCATATCATATGCATACACACATCTCACATGCATAGTTTTTCTGGCAGGACACAATGGAACAATTAAAGCAATGTGACATTTGAGAAAGGCTATTTCTCCATTCCAGAACTATAAAAAGGAGATTTTTGAGTGGATCCGGAGCTTTAGAGTGCAGGAAGGGCAAATTTCCCTTTCCATGTCACTTACTTTGTTTCATCTTTGTTTTTGTATCTCCAATTTTTATCACAACACCTGGCACATAGTAAACACTTAATAAATCTTATTGGTTTATTGACAGTGATTAATGGACATCATTCCTTTCTAAGAGGCACTGAGTGAGGCACAATCGCATTCTGAACTTGCAATTCTTGTGTTTAGGACAAGTGGAAGTGGGAGAAACCATTCAGGAAATGTTATTATATCCTTATGAAAAGGTAGGACCAGGGAAAGGTCAGGAAAAACTCACTTGGGGTGAAAGAAAACTTCAGGATACCCCCATCACCAAGGGCAACCCCCCAATCTTTCTTGCACCAGGGTGGCTTTCACATGAGTCACTGACAGAAGGATATAGTATAGATATGAGTCTGATCTGTATTCTAGAAGTACCAACAAGGGCTTCGGAACCAAGAGATTACAGCTCTGGGCTGAGGAGGTTGCAGTGTCTCCCTCCTGTGCCATGGCCACACTACAGATAGGATATGATATCCAGCTCTGGGCACTGCATTGTTCTAAGGATATCAATACAAAAACAAAACAAAACAAAAGAAAATAGTCCCTGCCTTCAAAGAACTTACAATTTAATAGGTGGGAGATAACATAGAAGGAAGCTGAAAAGCAGTAGGGTGGCAGATTGGTGGGGGGAGAAGGATGGTAGAGGAAGAAATTAAGAGTCAGGGGTCATAGTTTGGAAAGGAATAAAGGAATGAATAGGACTGTTTTATACATTTTCCTTAAAATGGAGATTCCTGGAGGAACTGACCAAACAGTAAGTTGGGGAGCATCCAGAGGAGGACTTCTACTACTTTTGGGAAATGGTTCATGAGATTATGTCATGGAAAGATTAGTTGAAAGAGTGGGACATTTAAACTAGAGATGACATTTAGGGAGGACAGGATAACTGCCTTTAATTACAAAAGGTTGTCACTTGGCAGAGAAAATCCAGTTATTCTGCTTAGCCTGAGAGGACAGGACAATGAACAAAGGTGTGGAAGCTTCTGAGAGGCAGATTTTGTCTTGATATAAGGTACAAAGTTTCCTAACAATTAGAACTGTCTAAAAGTGGAAGGGGCTACTTTGTGAAATTATGGGGACATATTTAGTAGAGACGTTTAAGAGAAGGTGGATGTCCAATGAGTGCATTGTTGAATGAAGCCCTATCTGTCATCCCATTTGTCATAGAGAAGCCCTAATGCAGGCATAGGAGACAATATTGAGAGCTCTTTAAAAATCAAGAATTTTATGTCCTTCTTATCTCCCAATCTGTAATATTACTGTATAGCTATAGTTGGCTATAGAAAAGCATTCAGGAAATCCTGTATTTCATTGTCTGCTTTTTCTATCTTCCTCTCTCCCTCCCCTTCCTGCTGATTAGGTTTGACATTTGTAGAGAATATTTTAGAAAAAAATTAAAATAATGGGAAACCTGGAATATGGGAGTATTGATTATGTAATTAATTCAGTTAATTAATTTCATTCATTAATTCAAAAATAATAAATATTTTTAAGTTCCTATAATATACAAGGTTAAAAACAGCGTGAGATAGTTGATAATCACTAAGAATTTATTAAGTACTTACTATGTGCCAGGAAGTATGCTAAGCACTGGAGCTAACATTGGGAATTGAGTTCAAGATTTGACTCTTATACATACTTGCTGCATGGTGTGAACATGACACTTAAATTCACAAAGACCCAGCCAATATTCTTAAGTAATAAGTTACAGATAAGTTGTTCATCTGATCTGTGGTGGAAGTATCCATCCTGGGAATTCATTTCACCAATGAAATCATAGATTTAAATCAAAAGAGAAAAAAATATAAGGCATTGTTGGTGATGGATCTAGACCTGTGATTTCATTGGTGACAGTGAACTCTTGGATAAGCAAGGGAAGATATGGTCAGACCTATGTTTTAAGAAGATTATTTTGGTCACCATGTGAAAAATAGATTGGAGAGAGCAAAAAATAAGAAGTAGGAACTCCCTCAAGGAAGCCATGGTGATAGTGGTGGCAAGATTAGGATAATGTCTATATGACAGATGATGTGAAGGTTATACAAAATTTGGTAACTTAATAAATATGGAAGATAAGGGAGAATTAAGAATCAGGTTGATTGTGAGATAGGAAATTAGATTACTGAAGAATTATGATGTTCTGCAAAGGTCTTTACAAATATTATTGCATTTGATTCTCACAAAAACCTTGGGGAGGGATAGGTGTTTTATTATCCCCATTTTTAAAAATGAGGAAATTGAAGAAGACAGATTAAATAATTTATCCAGGGTAATACAACTAGTAAATGTCTAAGGCCAGATTTGAAATCAGGCTTTCCTGACTTCAGGTCCAGTATTTATTCACTGCAATACTTAACTATCTCTAGGACATGTGGAAATTGATAGTTTCTAATATACATATATAATATGTATGTATGTATGTATATGTGTGTGTGGTTGTTTTGTTTAAAAATTATTGTCTCTTTCAAAGGAAGTATTTAAGAAATTCAAGCATCCATTTTCTATGGAGTTTACACAACTTTTGACTCCTTTTATTTTTACTTACAAAATCAACTTTTTAAATATATATTTTTCTACATTCATGATGTCATAGAGGAGAGATATCAAACATGTGGCCCACAAACTGAATCAGATCAAAATGTAATTGGGAAATATTTAACAAAATAAATAAAAGTACAACAAAACATAGGAAATGTTAATGTGTGTTTTCTTAAGGTAAGGCCGCAAGACTCATTAGTTTTATTGGAGTATGATATTGCGGTCACAAAATGTCAATGCATATAGTAAAATTCAGTGGCTCCTGTGGGAAGGTCTCTAGTCTTTCATCCTTTAAAACAGATGCTGATGCCTAAGTTACAATTATATTCATGATTATTTGTTTGTTGATATTCATTGTAAGGACTATGAGAAAAGATGATGATCTAACCAAATATCTGATGAAATGGTATTTCTTGTTACCTGTGGATACATATGGAAACCAATTCCAGTTTTCCCATCACCTTTCTAAGGACTGATTCTATTTAGCCTCAATTTATTTATGTTTTCTGTTATATTGCTAGAGAATCAACCTGGAAATGCTTCAGTTCCTTCAACAATGTGAATTCTACTCTTCCTCCTCATTGTCATACTCCTAAAATATACGGTCAGCATTGATATACTGCTTTAAGGTTACCAAAGTATGTTGTTTACATTTTCTTAATTGAACTATGTAACAGCTTTGTAAGTAGAAGTCATCATTATCCTTGTTTTACACTTGTTATCATTATCCTTATTTCTCACTTGAGATTAAGGAACCTGTCAAAGTTCATATAGTCTGAGGAAGGACTCAGACTCAGTTTTTCTGCAATCCAATTCTACTACCCGACTTACCTGACTCAATTTACTGGGCTTTGGATAAAAAAATGCATTCTTAGATGAGCAAAGGAGTAACATGGAGTTTAAGGAGGCTAGACATGTTAGTTACTATCTGTAGATGGTCTCCTCTGCTTTCCATTTCTGCCATTTCTTTGCCATTAAAGCCTTTGATGTTGACAGTTTGGAAAAAATTAAGAAAAGGGGAAACCTGGAACATGGGAGTATAGATTAAGAAGTCATCTTTATAATTCATTTCAATTAAACAAACTATTATTAAGTGCCTGTAATTTATAAGGTGGGAGACAGTTTGAGATAGTTGACAATCAGTAAGAATTTATTAAGCACTTAATGTGCCAGGAACTATGGTAAGCACTGAAATCCATTTCAATTTTGCATTTGAATCATAGATTAGTTTGTTCAAAACCAAATAGTCACTTGGATTCCAATTTTTGAGAGCTGATCTTTTCTTTTCTTATCTAGGCTGCTCTGTGGGCAGTAATCAGTCTGCTGCCGAGATCATACTTGAAATCTTTCCAGTTTAGAATGACTTGCCGAGAATTTCCTTCCTTAAACTTTCTTTGACAGCCCAGTCACTTCCAAACCAGGATGAAACATCAGAGAAGGCATTTCAACTCCATGTTAAGGTTTCATATATCTCTTAAATAAATAACCTAGCCAATCACTAAGAAATATTTTAAAGAAAGTGGACACTGGTAAATGGCATTTTTAACATGAGTGAAATTATTCTTCCAACTCATTCCTACTCCCATATTTATGATCCTTTGATCATCCCTTGTAAAGCTAGTCCAAGAATTATCTTTTTTATTTGTAGAGATGAGAATTAGAAAGGTGGAGCTTCTTTTTTTTTGACACATTAAAATCTGATGGCTGTAGTTCAATTTTCTAGCAGTTGTTTGATGCACTATACATTCTATACTTGGACTATTCACTTCTCTTAAACACATTTTAACCTTCATGGCTCAAGCTGCTTTACATGCTTGGAATGTCCTTCCCTAATTTCAAGTTTAAATCCTATCTATCCTCCAGCCCTGGACTTAGATGTCAACTCATGTATTCATTCATTCTTTCATTGATGTGATAAGTATTATTAAGTATTTACTATGTAAAAGACATATATTTGGGGGATGTACAAAGACAAAAATAAAAAACATTCCTATTCTTTGAGAGTTTTCATTCCACAGAAACTTTCTAGTATATAGAACAATTAATCCTAAGTAATAATAAGGTAGTAATGGTACTAACAACTGAGGGGATAGAAAAGATGTGTATCTCCTGTGTTGGCTTATATTATAGTTACCTACATGTCTTATTGTCCCAATGACACTGTATATTCCAAAAAGTTGGGACTGTGTGAATCATAGAAAAGGAGTTGAAAGAGACCACAAAGAACATTAAGTCCAATTCACATCAGAAACAGAATCTTTATAATAACATACTCTACAAGGAATGCTTCAAACTTTGACAGAAGATCTTCAAAATGGAATAGAACATACCACCTCCTGAGGAATCTCATCCACACGGTTGTAATTGCTTGGAAGTTTTTCTTATTGTCCAGCTTAAATTTGTCTCTTTTCAACCTCTGGGGTCAAAGACACTAAAGTAACATGTGTCAGGTGGAGCAAACCACTGCTACCATATTGAACACCCACATTCCCTCCGATCCAAGTAGAGCCAACCTAGGGTTTTACCTTTAAAAACCCAGGGAAAAGCAAAATCTTTCAGGCCACCCATTAATCTTGCTTCCAACTTGGTCCTTCAAATTCTCCTGCTGCTACTCTTGTACCACTGACGCAGTGATAAATTCTTTAACTGATACTCTTAGAAAGGAGCTGAAAAAAGTTTTACATATAGTAATAAGAAGTTCTATTAAGCTTGGGGAAGTGCTAAACTCTTTTAGATTTGCTCTGGAACTCTGGGAGTAAGAGCTACTGACTCTTAACTAGGATTGGGAAGACCATCCCCAGCCATCTCTTCAGCTAGCAGGGGCTTCTGTTGAGTAACCAATCATATCTCAGAAAAGCTACAGCTCTTCTCACAGCAAAGCAGATGCAAAGCTTGTCATTCCCCCTTCTGTCTGTCTCTGTCTCTGCATCTCTCTTTCTCTCCATTTGTCTCATTGTCTCTTTCTCTCTATCTCTCACTCTCACTTTCTCTGTCTCTCCCCTCCCCTTCATTCTCTCTGATTCCGTTTTTCCTCCTAGACGGTACCAGAGGGCTTATCTGACAAATCTTGAGAGGTTTTCCTCTCTCAAAATGTACATAGCAATATGAAGCAATCCTGCCTTAGCAATTAGTTCTCAGCCAAACAATGCCTCTCTTCCAATCAGATAGACTCCCAGCAATACAGCGGCAGATCATGCCTATAAGATTTGAATCAGCTCTCACATTCTATCTTCCATAAGTAGCTTTATCTCTTGTTATCTTTTGCATCTTCTATCTACAGCTCTCTCTCTCTCCATTCAGTTAGCTTCTTCTGCAGCTTTCATATCTATCTTCTCTTTTACTCCTCTTCAAGTCTTCCTCTTAGCTTTTAATATCTCAAATCAAGAACTTCTGATGAATAATGATTTTAAACTTATGATGTAAAACTCAAAAATCTCATCATCATACCAGAATGGTATAACTCCAATAGTGTTTATATAAATCTTCTAAATTTTCCAAATAATCATTTGACTTATAGTTCCTTGGGCATATGTCGAGTTAAATCAACAAGTATGTACTTTCTATGTACAGACTGTACTTCAAAATGCTAGAGTACAATATAATGGACATCATGGATTGTAGCCATTTTTCATCCAAAGTGCTCTAAAGCTAATTGGATCCTCTCATTCATTTATCTGAGGGGCAATTTTCCTAAGGTCTTCAGAATTCCTGGGTATATCTTCAACATTCTATCACAGAATTTATTTTTTTTCAGGCTGATTTTAAGTTTCCTTATACAAAAAAAAATTCATGCACATGAACACCTCTCCTTCACATATGATTTTTGACATAATTATTTATGTATATGCTTTATTTAACTTACTAGATTTGAACTTTCTAGCAAAAAGATTTTGCTTGTTTTACTTTATCATTTTATTATTGGTACTTGCAAAGGTCCTTGTACATAGTAGCTGCTTAATGAATTTATTAAATTGAATTGTGGCACACATTTTGTCACTAGACTATATCTACTTTCTTATCACAGCCTAATTTGCTTTAGTATTACATTGTTTAATTAGGTATAGATAGGCTATTTTTTTACATAATTGGAAAGGGAGTCCATGCTGATGAAATTATGATACATTGAATGCATTAATCCAATCTTCCCAATTGGATTGGAAAGGGTAAAGAGTTTGTCCTGTGCATTTTTCTTCTTTGCTTTCCTCATAGTGTCTACTATTAGATACAGAGAAAGTCTTCAATAAGTTATGGTATAGCAGAAAAATTCCATGAATGAAAATTTTATAAAGGTCATCAAACCAGGAAGGATGAGTAATTCTCAAGAATGAAATTCTTAAGATACAAAGATAGATAATTTTAATAAGGAATAAAAAAGAGGGTTGCCTGAAAAGACAACTGTAAGTGCAAAGGAAACACACACCAACCAATACTGTTATTTTTTTTTAAGAGATGTACAAAGGGATGAAAGTTAGAAATAGAGGATATGAAAAGGCATGCTATGTTACTATGTGAATGATGTCAGGAGTAACAAAACTCAGAACAAGTTGAGGTTGATGATGAAAGCAAGGAGAAAAAAGTTTTTGCTGTGTTTTAATTATATTGAATAAACTTCAAAAAGCTTTAAACCACAGAGAAGGTAGAGAAGGTCTGAACTACATGGTAGAGGAAGTTCCTACCTGGGAAAATCCCTGCATTAATAAAACTACAGTTAGTCTAGAAATGTGTGTGTGTGTGTGTGTGTCTGTGAATCCATAAATTTCTATCTCTATCAACTACACAGAGATAGAGATAATATGGATAGATATAGACGTAGATAGATATGTGTGTGTGTATGCATAGAATATATATGGAAGAGAAAAAAAGATCACTGAAAGGATAGAGTAATTGATTAGGGTAAATGATAATATTTGATAACAGAGAGATTGAAAACTAGATGTTATTTTGCTTCTGTTTACCCTCTATGCCTGATAATTTTAATGATTTTTTTAAACTGGAAAAGACAAACAAAACCAATAAGAAATTTGACATCCAAGATAAATGAGAGAGAAATAACAATACTTAGCTGTGTTGATAAGTTCAGTTTATCTAGCTTAGATGAACTTTATGCATTGGGAAAACCAATAGAAGATTATATAATTTATCTAGATTTTAGCAAGACATTTGATAAAGACGCTAATGCTATTTTGGTAGAAAATAAAAAGAGACTGTAGCTGAAACAGTCACACTCAAAAAGAAATGGTGATGGGCAGCTAGGTGGCGCAGTGGATAGAGCACCAGCCCTGAAGTCAGGAGGACCTGAGTGCAAATCTTAATATTTCTAGCTGTGTGGCCCTGGGCAAGTCACTTAACCCCAATTGCCTCAGCGAAAAAAAAAAAAAAAAAAAAATGGAGATGACACCTCTACATTAGGATCCCTTACAGACTACATATTGGCAGTTTTAAAATATAATATCTACATTTTATTGTATTTTAGCTTATTTTGTTAAATATTTCCCAATTAGGGGGCGGAGCCAAGATGGTGAACTGCGGACAGCTTTCTCTGTGAACTCCTGGGACATTCCCTCAAACCCAGACAAAGTAAGCCTTCCAACTGGTTTCTGAGTGAGGGCCCCGCCAAACATTTGGACTACAACGCACTTCTATCAAAGATCTACCTTG
>JAJPUD010000127.1:737815-758046 GCA_023553655.1 Myrmecobius fasciatus
CCCCCCCCCACTAAGGTGACATAATAGCAAGGTGACATAATAGATGAGTGCTGAACCAGAGTCAGAAAAACTCATCTTCCTGAAATCAAATCTGACCTCAGACACTTAATAGTTGTTTGACCTTGGACAAGTTACTTTGCCCTGTTTGTCTTAGTTTCCTAATTTGTAAAATGAGATGTTGAAGGAAATGGCAAATCAGTCTAGTATCTTTGCCAAGAAAATTCTAAAGGGCATCACAAAGACCAAAATGAGTATTTGAACAAATAACAACATTATACACAAGTACACATATACATACACTCACACACATCTCTCTATAATACATATCTACTTACCTATCATCTATCTCTACCTATATCTATCTACTTCATCTATCTTACTGCCATTGAGGGAATTTTCTTTTTAATATATACATTTGCTACAAGAAATTTATTTTTCTTTCATTTTTTCCCTCTAAAAGGATAGAGGTAGCAGGAGGGACAAAATAGATTTGTTAATTTTTGTTTTTAAATAGAAAAGTATGGGGTGGGAAGTGCCATAGTTATGACATGTTGCATATACTTTCAGACATGGTCATTATAGTTTATTATTTTTACTTTACTTTTACTTTTCTTTTATAGTGAGATCTCTCACAAATGAGAGTAATATATAAATGTATTCTATTTTAATAAATAAGAAATCAATTAAACTTTAAAATAATTAAAAACATTTTTTAAATGGTTGAAAGTATTTGGCAACTTTAACCCCAATTAGATTAGAGAGCATTACATGGTCAATTTAAGCTTGGACTGTCTTAGGAAAGGGGTTATATCCAAGGAAAAGGAAGAGATATTACTGGACTAGACTGCTATGGTCAAATCACAACTTCAGTCCTGCATACCATATTTTAGGAAAAATACTGATAATAAAAATAACAGATAGAAGAGAGCAACCTAGAAGTTGAAGGGCTTTAAGTTCATGACATATTAGAATTAATGGAAGGAACTGTGTGTAGCTTGAAGATGAAAAAGCCTGGGAGCATGGGGGAAGGGTAGGATAAGCATTCCTCTCTTTCAAGCATCAGCCGAAAGAAGTGAGTACATTTAGCCTGGAGAAGAGAAGACAGAGAAAACATGAGAGCTGTCATGGAGAAGCATTGGCTCCAGAGGGCAGAACTTTGAGCACTGAGATGGAAATGACAAAGAAGTGAATTTCGACAATGTCAGGAAGAAACTTCCCAATCATGGAAACTATCCAAAAGTGAAGAAAGATGTCATGGGGAGAGGATGTAGGAGAGAAAGGAGAGCAAATGTCCCCTTAGGAGAGAAAGTATTACATGCCATATATATTCTAGAGGTGATTCTTTTTGAGATTTGGGGTGAATTTCATGACTACCAATTTCCCTTTCAATTCTGAAATCTTGTGATTCTGAATACTAGGAGAATGTCTGAGTAATCTACTACCATGTCATACAACCTGGGTTCTAGATAGGCTAAAGACTTCTAAAGAGCCATTCAGCTTTAAATTAATGATCCCATTCTTTCCTAATTATTTAGTAACCATTTATCTTTGGGCAACTAACTCAATTCATTTTTCTGGACCTCCATTTTCTCTTCTGAAAAAGGGGAATGATAATCCTTACGATGTCTGTGCCTCAGGCTACTGTGTTTTAGACAAATGAGAAAATGGACATGAAAGTCTGCTGAAATTGTAAATCACTTGATATGTATGATATGATATTTTATTACTCCTATCTATGCATAAGCAATCATTTGGAACCATTTGCTTGACTCCATTTAACTTTTTGCTGATGGCATGTGAAGGAGAGTGAGAAGAAAAGGAAAATACTCAGAGTTTGCTCTTTCTTTGCTTGGCTAGATCAATTTCCCCTTTCCCCCAGACCCCAACATTTGAAAGAGCTAGAGATAATGAAGCAGGATGTTAAACATCTGTCTGGAGAAAACAATGTATATAAAAGACTCCTACCATCTGTTTAGACACACAGAATCTATCAGAGATAAAAACAAGTTGGATAGGAAACTAGTGACCATGAAAAGGAAGAGTTAGTTGTATGCAGGGCTAATGAACCACTCAGATCTCACAATATGTGGACTGTCTGGTAATATCTCAGCTTTGACTTTTCTTTATTTCAGCTTTTGTATGAAATAAAGAGAATGATACATGGTATCTTTTCAGCCTTTCCAAGGTAAACATCTTTCCAACCACTTACTGGTTGGATGAGGAAATGGAAGAGCATATGTATTTGGCAAAGACAGCAAATAATGGCATATTTGACATATGCATATATTTCACAAGTAGAAAAAGTAGAAAAGTTAAATCATTGAATATACAATAATAAGTGGTTTGGAGGTAGTGTATAACAAATTGTGTCTGTGATTACTAGCTCTAAAAATGGGACAGTCTGAATGAATTAACTTTATTTTATTTGCTTTTTGTTGAGGCAATTGGGGTTAAGTGACTTGTCCAGGGTCACACAGCTAGGGAATGTTAAGTGTCTGAGACCAGATATGAACTCAGGTTTTCCTGACTTCAGGGCTGGTGCTCTATCCACTGCGCCACCTAGCTGCCTCATGAATTAACTTTAAATGTTTGATCTGATTTGGTTCAATTTAATAAACGTGCTGAGTCTATTATTCATAAGGTCCTGTGGGAGATGCTAAAATATTATGAGAAAGACATATTACTACCCACAAAGTACACCTTAGTACAAATAGGTAAACACATCACCCTAGTATCAAGAGTAGAATAGTAATTCTCTGACCTAGAGTACTTAACCTACTTCTTACCCTGATAATAAAAATATGGAGTGTGTTGCTTTCCTGGAGTATATAGCCAAGACATTATAGAAAATCTCCCAAGACTTAACAGAAACAGATGATAGTTACCCACCCTGCTGATTCATATTGGCACAAAAGACAGTACTAAAAGGAACCTAAAAATTATTGGCAATAGTTATGAAATCTTGAGCAAGTAATCTGGGCAAGAAACTAAAGACCATAGGAGCATTGTGTTTTCTTCTTTGTTATGCATACAGAAGAGGAGGAAAAAATGGAGTGAACAACTAAGAAGTATTGTCTGAGAATGAGACTTAGAATTCTGGGTTGTGATTTAAAATATGATAATGAGTAGATTAGGACTTGAATGGGATTCTATCTAGCAAAGGCTGGTAGGATTATTTGCTGGGTCTTGCAAAACTAGTCAAAAGGGCTCTAAATTGAAAAGGATGTGGGAGGGAGAAGCTTGCAATACACATGTATGTATGCATCTGATGCACACATGTGCTATAATAACTACAAAGAGAAAAAAAATTGAGACACCTACAAATTCACATGAGACAAAATAAGAAAGGAGTCAATTATGTAAGATCCATGAAATCATATGTCCATCCACAAATACCCAAAGTTTAGGGAATAAATAAGAGGATCTAGAAGTCCTAATACAAGGAGTCAAATTTAATCTATATAAAAATATCACTAAGATTTGATGGAGTGAAACCTATGACCAAACTATGACTTTTGATTGGTATTTTGCTCAATGGAAAGAGTGCTGGGCTTTAAATCAGGAATTCTGCACTGAAATTATGCTGCAGGAACCTGGGCAAACCACTCTCTAAACCTCAGTTCTTCATCTGTAAAAAGGCAATAATAATGGTATTTCCTTCACAGGAAAGTTTGAAGACTAAAGAAGATAATGTATGCAAAGCATTTTGTGAACCTCAAATGCTATTACTGTTCATCCTTCTTCATTCAAAAGTAAAAGATAAGGGGAAAATGGGGATAGAATTATAAATATTCTCATGTGAGGAAACATGGGAACTGGAGGGAATGAGTATGATAGAGTATTTAAATGATGGTTGGTGTAAGGCAAAAGGAAAATGATGATGTCTTGGAGACTATTTGGACATAATAAGAAAATAGGTGAAAGACTTGGGAAATAGATCACTAGACTGACATAGAAGTGTGATATAATAATGTTGGGGACTTCAATCATACAGAAATCTGTCATCAGTCTCCCTCTCCCTCCACCTCTGTCTCTGTTTCTGTCTTTGTCTCTTCCCTCTTTCCCCCCACTCCCACCCTATCATACACACTGATTTTCAATTCAATTCAATCCAATTTAATAAAGATTTATTAAGTACTTACTATGTGTCAGATACTGTACTAAGCACTAGGGATACAAATAAGAAACATAAAGCAATGGTTTCTGTTAAAGAGCTTACAATCCAAAGGAAGACTATAACACATAAAAGGTAGCTGAAAAGTAAGGCACTGGGGAAACTTCCAGGTGGGACCAGGCTCCAGTTCACTATGTTCTGTGCAGCCGAAACCAAACAGATCTACTGATGGAAAATAGATTTACCTGGAAAATTCTGAATCTTCTATAAAAGAAGGCTCTGAGAGGATTTAACATTCCTTCCTCCTGCTTTCCAATCAGAGGGAGAAGTAATGGAGGGAGCTGAGATAGTGTTGAGGATTAAAAAGTGCCTCAGTTTGCTTGGTGATAAAGTTTCAAGTGCTGAGGAAGAGTATGGAGTCAAAAGCAAGCAGAGCTACTAATGGAAAAAGGAAGCTGTTAGCTTCTGAAATTGACTTGGCAATAATACGTCCTTTTTTTTTTTTTTTTTTTTTTTTTTTTTTGCTTTTTGCTGAGGCAATTGAGGTTAAGTGACTTGCCCAGGATCACACAGCTAGGGAATGTTAAGTGTCTGAGACTAGATTTGAACTCAGGGCTGGTGCTCTATCCACTGCGTCACCTAGCTGCCCCACAATAATATGTCCTTCAAAAGGTAGAGGAACCAGAAGAGATGAGTATTCTATATTTGGTTTTCACTTAAGAAGAATAATTCCTGGAGAAGAAGTGATAGGAATCCAGTGAGAAAATGACAATTCCTTCCTAGAATTTGTGATTGGAAAAGAAGATGAAAGGGGAGAATAGTCTATGATGCAACCTAGATATGGGGAAATCCAATTTCAAAGGGTTCAGAGGAAAAGCAGGTAAACTCCCATGGAATAAAATGCTACAAGGGCAATCAACCCTGAAAGCTTGGGATATTATCATGGAATCTTTGAAGACACAAAGGGAAACAATCCCAATGATGTGTGAGGAGGAAGTGTGAGGGAATGGTATTTGTCTGACGTGATATGGATACATAGTGACAAAGAATTTTAATCATAAAAAGAAAATTAGCAGGATTGCTATAAGAGCATGACCCAGTTCTGCCAGAAATGTTACAACTGAAAATGAGATAGGTTGCCAATTAATTAATAAATATTTATTAAAAGTCTATTATGTGCCAGGTACTGTCAAAGGAAGATAATGACAAAAAGATTGATTTCTTTCTTTCTTTTTCTTTCTCTCTTTCCTTCCTTCCTCTCTCCCTCTTTCCTTCCTTCCTCTCTCCCTCTTTCCTTCCTTCCTCTCTCCTTCCCTTTCTCCTTTCTTTCTTCCTTCCTTCCTTCTGTTCTCCCTCCCTCCTTCTCTCCCTTTCCCTCTTTCTTCCTTTCTCTTTTCTCCTGTCCTCCCTCCCTCCCTTCCTTCCTCCATCTCTGTCTGTCTTTCTCTCTGTCTCTGTCTGTCTGTCTCTCTCTCTGTCTCTCCCCCACCCCTACCCCAAATTGTCCTCCCCCCTCATTCATAGTTAGAATTAGATAGCTGCTAACATCTTTTCTAAGTCTCAATGTGATTTGTGAAATATCAGTTCAGTTACTGCTTCCTTTGTATGGGAAGTCTTTCATGGCTTTTCCCCATTTCCCCTCAAATCAAAAGTATGTATGTCTGGGGGAAAGAGGGATCATCTAGTAGAATACATTTATCCTGAAAACTTATTTACCTTACATTTCCTTTTTCTTTTTATTCCTAGCAATATGTGTGATAGCTGATTAATTAGAACTTATTATATTCCAATTAGTATTAATCAGTTTGATGATTCCATAGGAGTAGTGATTATAAATTCTGTATCTTAAACCCCAGAACTGTGAAGTACTAGTTTCAAAGTTCACTTGTCTAACTACAAGCTTGTTGATGACCAAACTCAGCATGGGTGGACTGTCCTAATATAACAGAAAGTCCCAACTTATTTTTGAACCTCTGGCCCATCCTCTCTTGCCCAACATGATAAGGAGCCCATCTTAAGACCACTTAGTGAAGATGGCCCTTGCCTTGTTCATCTTATGATCACTTAATCAACAGAGATGATGTTTTCCTTGTCCATTCTGTGATCACCCATGCTGACGCAACATTTCTGGTTTTCTCAAAAGGCCAAAATCAAGGTCAATGAACCCCTGAGATCCTGTATTTTGCTGTGCCTTCTCTGAGCTTCTGTCTGATAAAAGTAAGAGCCTGGGAAAAGGAGACATTCAGATTGTAAGAAAGATCTGAGGTCAGGGACCCTTTAATAAAATACTTTAATAAAATTGGCTTAGAGTTCTGCCTCAGTTGTTTTTGTTTTTGCTTTTTTTGTTTGTTTGTTTGTTTTTGTCTTTAGATTGGAAAATTTTGGACCCCACACATGCATATAGAACCTTGCTTAATGTATTGCTTCTTCAGTTAAATGAAATTGAATCCTATTGAATATGCAACTCAAATCTATCACATATATCTCCCAGTTCTGGTGATAAAAAAATCATGCTAACATTTATTGGCTTAACTTAAGAAACACCATGGCAAAGGACCTGTCATCCTATGGGCATTCAATATACAGTCAATTAGCATGATAATGTACCTTTTTGCCATTTGAGATGTTTATCTGTCCATGACAGAGCTGTAGAGATTGGAATGAGGAAGGACCAGAAAGATGTCCAGCCCTTAAGACATGTTGAAGTTCAAAGACAAGCTAACAAAATACCACTCGATCAGCAACTCAAGCATTCATTAAGTATTCACCATGTACAGAAGCAAGAGAACTCTAGTTAATATCAATTTTTTAATAGAATAGAAAAGTATGTCCCCTATCAGTTCACACTGACATTTTGTGACTTGCATTTAGGCTTTAAAAAAAATTACATTAAGTAGGCAATAAAATCAGAAAGAATTCATTCTAATCAATAGCATTCTGTTTTAAGCAGTTTGGATACCAGACTTTAACTTTGGAGATAGCCATAAGTTCCCAACTAATTCCCCAAAGTAGACTATTGCAACTGAATAAGCTTAGAAGAATCACACATTTATGGATCTAGATGGGCATACTTACCTTCTTTTTTATTTTTGACAAGGCAACCGGGGTCAAGTGACTTTCCCAAAGTCACACAGCTAAGAAATATTAAGTGTCTGAGGTTGGATTTGTACCCATGTCTACTACGCTATCTAGCTGCCCCCATAGTTACCTTCTTACTGTTTTCAAGCTCCTTCTCCAAGACTTTCTCTCTTTTCTTATGGGAAGACTACACATGACTTAGAAAATACCAACAGTGGCAACATGGTACAATGAATAGATAATGCTTTCTAGATTTTGAACCTCTATATCTATGATTTTGGACATCATTAAACTTTCTTAGAGCTCAGTTTCTTCATCTGTGAAATGAGGAGATTGGACATGGCCTCTGACATCACTTCCAGATCTAGTTCTAGGACCTAGCTATCTATACAAGATCAAATCAAGTTGAGGACTGTTCACCATTTCTCCTAAACCAGAACCACTGTATGAGAAGCAAAATACTTTGGCTCAGGGCTTATAACTAGTCTCTCTGAGGAGTCTCCTAAGCATGGGATAACTTCTTTTAGGGTCCACCGTTGTAGTCCCACTCCATCAGATCCAGGTGCAGGCCATCTACTTTAGGGCCTCTCACACTGCAGAATTCTATGGTGGCCATAGACTTCCTTAAATATGCAGACTAACAAAATAAATGATCTTTTTCTGGACCATTCCCTTAACTAATGTCCATGCTTGCTAAGTGTGTGACTCTGAGCAAGACACTTAATTGCTGTTTTTTTTTCAATTTATTTCACTATTCAATAACTTGTCCATATGTTTTTTTCTTTTTTGCTGAGGAGGGTTGGCAGATGAGGGTGGGTGGGTGAAGGCAGTATATTGGTAGTGAAGAGGAATCCATCTTTGAAGTGGAACATTTTCTCTGTCAGTGGAGAAGAGCAGTTGTTCTGCTATTCTATAATCATACAATTTTAGGAAAGGTGCCTGGAGGCACTGAGGAGTTGAGACTCTCAGTCACATAGGATATGTCAGAGTGGACTCATGACTCTGAGTGAGGGCAGCCTTCTATCTTCTATATCTCTCCTTACTATATCATAAACACATTCAGTTAATTGCAGGATTTTTCTTGGACCCCAAATGAGATCAACAGTCTCAAAAGGATATTTTGATTCTCTTTTGTAGCCTACAGAGACATAATTCATAATTACATGCTATTGTGGGCCCTTTTTGTGTTTTACACCCAGCTTTTTGTCCTTTAGGTTAAAAGTGTGCTTCTAGTGATGAAGGCAGTCTCTGAGAAAGGCATCTTTATGGGTTGGCAAACTATTCAGACTCGTGTGCTAGTCTGTCCATTTGGTATCTTCATAAGACATAATTTATTCTGTTTGACCCATGAATACCTTAACATGAAATGCAGAAATCAACCTGCCTGAGGAAGACATCATGTTATACAATATGATGGGCCATATCATGTTCTCAGCGATAATGGGCAAAGCAAATGGTGCTGAGGCACTGATACTGTCTGTTTTGTCTAATGCAATTTTAAATAATTAGTGGCACAAAACTTCAAATACTATTTTTTATTCATTCTCTGAGGAGAGAAAGGCTTGCAGTGGCTGAGTAATAAAATAAGGATGCAAAGTAATAAAATTAGAATAGACTCTGATAGTAATGCCAAACATTTTGGAATGAATTCTAGACCCAATTATTCTGAATTCAGATCCCCTGGAAATGAGAGAAAACTGGCAAAACAACCTACTGAGGATCTTCAAGTTGCTTGAATGACATTTCTCATTACAATTCAGTCTCACTGTATTTACCTTGAAGAAGGAAGCAAACTTTGGATTGCGGTGATAAAGAGAAGCACGATAAATGCACAGACCAAGTTTGATTTGAATACTTCATCCCTCATTTGAGAATACTGCAATGAAAAAAGAAGAATGAGTTACTGAGCAGCTCAGAGTTTGCCTGGTGAGGAATAAAGCTTGTCCAAAGTTTCAGGGAAATAAGCAAGATGAGTCCATTGATTCATCATTTTTAGAAAAAATTAAAGGGAAAATCTCATAATAAAGGGGACTTTGCAAAGGATTAAAACAGCGTCCTAGAACATTTTCCCCAACCACAAACCCCAAAACTAACATAACTTAGTTTCTTACTAAGAGAAGGAAAGAGGAAGGACTGACAGACTTTTTCTCTTTATTATATATATATATTTTTTCTCATTTCTCTGAACTAAGTGCTTTTTTTTTAAGAAACAGAAAATCATGTCACCCACATACACAGCAAATAAAATAGAAAAATTTTTTCATGAGTAAACTTCAAGTCATCCAAGGATCATGAGTGGTTTGTGTTTATATGTGTGGGTGGAGGATTTAGAAATTCATAGACCTAGAATTTTAGAACTGTATCGGAACATAGAAACCATTCTGTCCAACCTCTTTATTTTCTAGAAACAAACAACTCCATAGAAGTGGGCTACCTTGTTTGTTAGCAAAGAAATTGGTGACAGAAATAGGGTAACATTTTTGTTTGTTTGTTTTTATTTTTTTACCCTGATATAATTCTAACACATTTGAAAGGATTCTGAATTGAATCATAAAGGATTAAAGCTTCCAGAAACTAAAAGTGGTCTAGAGTAGTAATGTGTCAAACTTAAATAAAAATGGATATTTAGAGGCCATATATTGACTTAGAAAACCACAGATTAATATCTGTATTGCGTGATGTTTTTTACTTGGTTTTATTAAATATTTTCCACTTATATTTCAGTTTGTGTAATGCTGTCTAGCTTTGTTTTACACCTCTTCTCTAGCACAACCTCTTTATTTTACATATAAAAAAGATGGAAAAGATACAGTACTCTATAGATGGTATATTTCCTGTCATCTGCTTGTTGAGCACCTTGAGGACGTTATTGGCAATGACTATTTTATTTTTCTAGAGAACTTAACAGTGTCATGGTCTAACTTGAAAGGCTTGTAAATAATTTTGTTTTTATTAAGTCTAGGTATAATCCTTGCCTCTAAAGATCAGAGTAGGAACAGATTTAGTCATGATTTATATGCTTCTAAGGAATTGTAATTTATAATGAAATTGCCCAATTCATCAGGAAGACTCAGGTTTGCAAAAAATGAATGTTTATCCATTAGAAAACTCAAAACAGCTTTGGAAAAAGAGATAAATTTTTACCAATCTTTCTGGAAAAGTACAACATAATGGAACACCTTAGTTGATATTTACATGTCAAAAAAAGTGATTTACTGTAAAAAAATTGAAATTTTTTTTGTTATTGATTCTATTGGTATTAATGAATTCAACTATCAACTACGAATTCAACTTTTCCCTTTCTTTTTTTCCAGGGTATTCTTTGCCTTCTTTCAGACTAGAGGTTCATGGATACAGCTAATATCTTCCATTACTTAGAGCACTGATAATTAGGACCAAGGCCATGGGCTTGATCTTTGTGTAGGAAAATTAGCTTCACTCTCTTGCAATATTAGTTGAATCCTCTTCTATGATTGCCACAGACCATTCCCCTTATTTCAGCAAGCTATACCAAGAGGGTACAGGTAGGCACAGCTGGAGAGATCAGTGTAAGGAGTCCTTACTCATAGGATCCTACTACTGAAGTTGGGACCTCAGAAGCCATCCAGACCAACCCCCTCATTTGACAAGTAAGGAAACTAAGATTCAGAAAGTTTAAGTGCTCAAGGTCACACAGGTAGTAAGTGGTAGAGTCAGGATTTGAACTCAGGTCCATTGACTCCAAATCCAGTGTTCCTTCCACAGCAACATGCTGCCTCCTGGAAAAAAACAACATAAATTTCATGTCCTATTAATGGTGGTAAGTAGAACCCATTTTGTCTTCATTTAAGTAACATTTTTTTTTCATGAAAACTTCCCTGATATCCCCAGAAGAAAATGATTTTTGCCTCAATTGATCTCCCAATACCATTTAATCTTCTTAAAATAGTTCACATTTATTTACATAGTATTTTTTGTGTATTCAGGCTCATGGTTTCATTAGTGTAGGGAACTTCTGGTGAGAAAATTCTCTTAAAACAATGCATATCAGCAGTTTTTGCACCACTTAAGTCTTAAGAATATTGTCTGGGATATAGAGAGATCAGACTTATCCAGAAGGCCAGAGACAAATTTGAACTCGAGTTTTCCTGACTCTTGAGCCAGAAACATTCTTTCCAAATATAAAACTTAAAAACTGAAAAATCCTTTCCTCATAACAACATCATGGGGTAGGCATTATAAATATCATAATCAATTCCATCTTACAGATGAGGAAACTGAAGCTCAGAGACTATAATAATCAGCAATATCAAGCAAATGTTGGAGACAGGATTTGAATCTAGTTCCTCTGACTCAGAATTCAATGCTTTTTAGACTACAGCATCTTCCGTATTTTAATATCTGCTGCCTTAAATTCTGTACACCTTTTTTTCTACTTTTTACTTTCTACTTGTACTTTTCTACTATAATTTCTTTAAGAGTAGAGACCATAGATTATTTATATTTGTAACTTCCCCAGTGGCTTGCATGTAGGATGCTCAACAAATATTGGTGGAATAAATCTGTTGACTCCTATCATGTTCAAGGAAGTATGTTAATATGCTGTTTCAGGAAAGACAGAACACATGTAAAAAACAACTCTTAAATTTGGTAAAATTAGTATTTTCTTGGAACACAATAGTTCTGAATCAATTCTAACTAGATTCAATCGATTGGATTGAAGTGGGTCAATTATTTAGATTCATTCATTCTTCTTTCTTTCTAAATGTAATGGTCAGTGTGTCTAGACACCTATTATTTGGAAGAAAGACAATATCTGACTGTCTCTAAGAAGTATCATGTAAACAGTTTAAAACTGATTTTTTAAGATAAAGTCCTTTTTAGCTTCAGAAATATAAATATTTTCTATCAGAAACACAAACACAAAACCATATCTAATATTTACATGAGCACTTTATGGTTTACAAAGCATTTTACAAAAATGCATTTAAACATTTTTTAACAAAAAAATTATTTTATTTTGCCCTGATGAAAACATTGGGAGAGAGTCTATTATTATGTCCATTTTAGAGACGTGGAAACTGAGGCAGACAGAGATTAAGTGACTTGCTCAGATCACCCAGCTGTCAAGGTTTTGAAACTGGATTGGAATTTAAGTCTTTTGATTTTAGATCCAGTCCTGTGTTCACTACAACATCTAGATCTCTAAATTTTGCTTTGCATGTAGGAGTCACTTAATGCCATTGAAGTGGTCAATGAGCCCAAGGGTCACAGGGGATCATTTCATCTAACTGCTTCATTTCATATAGACCCAGAGAGAAAAGGTCACTTTACTGAAGCTCCAGGAGTAGTGAGTCAGGATTTTATCCCAGATCACTTGCCTTTAAATACATTGTTGTTGCCATTACATTGTGCTGTAATGAGTTAATCCTGTTCCTCAATCATCATTGGCTAATTTTCCTTTTATTGCTCTGAATGTTGGTGCTCATATTTATAATTATTTATGCCCTATCATCAAAGGACATCATATTTTTGTGCTATACATTTTCTGCAACTACTGAGGGTTTCTTCAACAGCTTAAGGTTGGGACAGTTGGTGCTGTCAAATTTGCCTTTGAGAATTTAACTCTTCCTTCAAGAATGAGTTCCAGTCATCTTTCGGGAACCTTTCCTTTGTTTCACCTCTCCCATCAGAATGAACCTCTTTCTTGAACCTTCCACAAAAATATTTTGTCATCTCCCATATGCTTTTATCATGACCTAGTTTTTATTATAGTATTTGTGCCTGAACCTTCTCTCTCCTACTAATAGTCTTATAAGCTTCATAAGGGCAGAAAACTTACTGTATTTTATCATTACATCTTCACACTTGCCACATAATAGATAGCCATTATCTTCTAATCTTGTATTGATTGCCATCTAGATTATTGTAATAATATGCTTACTTGTCCTGCCTCAAGTTTATTCCCTTATCTTTACACTTATGAAATAGTTGTTAAGTTTAAGTTAATTTAAGTCATATTTTTGGGGTGTGTGTGTGTGTGAATAATTCCTCATAGTGCCTAGCACAATATCCTGAACAGAGCAGGTTCTCATTAAATGTTGTTATCTGAAAGGTTAGAATGTTATAGTTGAAGACCATCAGAGATTTTCTAGACCTATTTGTTCATTTTACAGAGGAAGAAACTGAGGTCCAGAGAGAATGCTCACCTAGTGAGTTAATTGTTGGATTGAGATTAGAAATTAGGGTTCTTGAATCTCAGGCTAATATCCTTGCTACTATAATTCCAATATCTCACAGTCATCTCATAGATAGGGTTGATTCAAAGAATAGATAACCGAGAGAAGTTAGGTTAAAATCTAATTTAGGATATATCTTGGATCATTATGGATAATAAATATAGGAGATGCAGAGTTTGAAGAAAAAAAGAGCCATTGTTTCCAAACTACATAAATTTGTGACTCTTCTGCATAGAAAATAATGTTAAGACAAATAACAGAATCATTCTTTTCCTACATAGATACAAAAGACATATGGCATATTAAAATAAATTTCTTGCACTAGAAGAAACATTTACCAGAGGAAGACAGGACCTAATTTTGAATCCATAAAATGTTTTAGAAATGAAAATGCCTGAGAAATTTGGTCTTTGCAGAAGAACTGTTAATTCTTTGGAGATTTGTATCTGTGCAGGAAGTATATATGCATACACACACATATATATGTGTGTGTGCATATATATGTATATATATGTGTGCATACACACACACACACACATATATATATATATATATATATATATATTTACTATTTACTTTCTAACCCCTTTTGGTATAGATTTCCTTGCCTTCTCTTCCTTTCTCCATGCTGGCTATCCTCTAGTTGTCATGCACTCCCATCTTATCTCCACATTTTGGAATCCAATTTTCCTTCAAGATTGAATTCAAATATTCTATATGAAGTCTTTCTTGATCCCTCTAACTGCTAGTCTAGTCTCTATCAACATTATCTTGTATTAAATTTCTGTATTTGTTATATATAACATGTGTATAATAATATATTCTTACATGTATTTGTATACATGTATACACTTACATATATGCATGTATTCATGTTGCCTACCTCATTAGACTATAAACTTTTAGGGACATATATTTTCACTTCTGTATTTGTACTTAGCTTACAAATACTTAAATTATAATTGATTGATATCTTCAGAAATGAAACTATTATATACTATGTCATAAGAAATAAAGAATAAATTGGTCGAATAAAGGAAATTGGTTCATTTCTGATAAGATTCATTTCTTGACCTCTCTGCACTGTTTATTATTTCCTTATATTTTTTATCCTTTCTCCTCCCTTTGGTTTACCTGACACTGAACCCCTCATAGTTCTCCTCTCAAAGCCCTGATTTTTCATTCCTCCTTGGTCCTAAAGAGAGCTAATCCTCAAGATTCTACCCTTTGCTATCTTCTCTTGTTCTGCACTCATATTTTGTAATTTCTTTCAGTCCAAATACTTCAATTTAACCCTAAGAAGATGTCTGTGACATGTACATTTTCTTCACATATCCTTCCCCAGAATTCCAGGATAATATAACTAAATGCCTACTGAATTATCTCCATGTAAATAAGCTAGTGATACTTCTGCTGCCAATGTATGATGTCATCTTTTTCTCCTCTTCTATTTCTATTGACATCATCACAATACTTGGAGGGACTCAAGCTAGTAATCTCATTTTTCCACTTCATGCTTCTAATGGGTTATCAAATCTTCTGATTTCTTATCTTTGACACCCACTCCCTGCTTTCCACTACTTCCTCCATTCTATTCCAGGTCACATCACAATTTGACTTTTATTATTGTTTTCCTGCTTTAGTCTGTTCCTATGAATCCAATCTACACTTCACATTGGTATCTAATGAAGAGTGGACACAAGTTATCACATTAGTAACCTTAAAGCATTGCTTTTATAACATCCCTATTCTATTCAAAGACTTTTGATGTACCCTGACTCCCTGCTGAAAAAGTCTAAATTTCTTATCATGCTCTTTGTGACCAATCCTAGTTTAGCTTTATCCCACTTTTCCAACTTTATTTCTTACTAATCCTTTTTTCCTAATCTTTTCTAAATTTCTTGTTTTAAAATTGTTATTTTCCCAAATTACATGTAAAAATAATTTTTTAATGTTTATTATATATTTATATATCCTGTTTTACATATTTCCATATGCATCATGTTGGGAGAGAAAAATCAGAACAAAAGGGAAAAACCACAGGAAAAAAAAAGAAGGAAAAAAGAAAGTGAAAATAGTATGTGTTAATATACATTCAGTTGTTATTATTCCTTTTGGAATAATCTATCTAAATTCCAGGAAAAGTGGACAGTTTTCCAAGCCATTTATGCTGTTATTTTCTATCCCTATGCCTTCATTTTTCATTTCTTTAAATAGTGTCAAAGTCTTTGATTTATTTTAACACTCAACTACAAGTCACCTCCTCTATGAAGGTCTTCTGGATTTTCCTCTCACCCTCATCACCACTACAAAAAGTCATTTACTAGAATTTCTCATAATACTCTGACTGGAATATTCCTTAGTACATCTTATATTATATTATATATTACTTAGAGTTATGGCCATTTGTCCACTTGTCTTCTTCTATCACCCAAATTAGATTGCTAGCCTCTAGTAAATACCTTCTGGTGTATTGACCTTTATCCCAGAATAGTGGAGCCTTGTACATAGTAGAGACTCTCTAGTATATTAAACCAAATAGATTTGAATTGCTTATTAGCTGGGTTACCAGTTGAATGTGTTTGGTCAGGAAACAGATACTAACGTATTGTATGCTGATTCTTGTCTGAATGCTCTGGAAGTACCTGGAAAAATATTTTAGAAAAATTAGGAGAAAACAGCAGTTTTTCCCTTCCTGATTTTCTCTTCAACTCAGAGATAAAGGAAAAATTAATTTTAGCTACAAATATCCTAGATGGCATCTTTTATAGTGGCTACAATGCAGAAAATTTTGCATTCTATTTTTTTTTCATTTCTTATCTTTTTAGTATTATTCTTGCTTTTTAAAAATTCTTCTTCCTCTTTGTCTTCTTTATCCATCTCCTTTCCATATTTCTCTTCTCCTTTTTTTCCCCTTCCTGGACATTTAATGATAAAAGGGTTTCTAATGGATTATAGCTTCTCAGCAATTTAGACACAAGAACTTCTTGTTAACTGGTTTCTCATTAATATCCTTGCAATTATGGTTATAAATGGTTAAAGGGGAGATTTGCTTTCTTTATAAGTCCCTCCCAAAGTAATGCAGGGATTGTTTTGATATCACCTTAGGATGACTTCTTGCCTGAAAACCTTCAGTATAGAGTGATAATGTTTACTTATGCAACAACAGAATAATTACAAGAATCATTCTAGCTTTATATTTCAGTAAAATAATTAAAATGTTATCTTTTTACTTGGCAGTGCCATTAGACAGACAAATATTAATCTTTTTTGCCACTTTCATCAATGTGTATATGATCAACATTGGTTAGCTTGACTATTATGCTCAAAACTATCTTTGAAACTATTTTACTATTAGAGTATACTAATCTAAGTTCAAAGATCAGAGGTAAAATAATGTTTTGTTTTGTTTTGTTTTGTTTTTTTTTTGCTCAACCCTCTTCTAGATACTGACTTTTTCAAATAATCACACATTTTCAACTAGAAACAATGTACTGGAGCTAGCTTAAATTGGTACTGTGGGAGAACTGATTGTTAAATTTTCAGTGTGAGCATTTATAAGATTGAAATTGGCAAATGGGACAGACCAGGGGTTGATTTGTTATTTTGTTGATTGTCTAGACTTAAGTAATGGAGAAAATGTGAATACTTCATATTACACTTAAAAGTGAGTACTGTGAACATTTTTTTTGAAAGCTGTTTATTAACATTTTCCAGTGTACTCCCAAAAGCTCAGGGATTATTTAATCTAATACTCATTTTAGATATAAGGATACTGAGGCCCAGAGTGGTTAAATGTCTTTACCAGTGTCACATAAATAATAAGTTGCAGTAAGAATATATTTAGGATCTTATTTTAATGATTAAAATTCAAAGTGAGGAACCAGACCTTAATTTTTATAGTGCCTAATTGTTAACTATAAATTCACAAGGATCAGAGTATAGCGTCTAAATTATAAAGGAATTAAGAGATCATTTAGTATGTGTAGTATATTTGGTCATGTGGTAAGTATGAAGGTTGATAGGTAGGCAGAAAGTTATACTGGTACCATTGCAATTTTGAGAAAAAGTGAAGGACTACAGAATATTGGGTAGATATCCTGTGGTGAATTTTTAGGGAAACAGAGACAAAAGTCACACAGGGTGGCAAGCATTACTAAAATGCTATTTGCATCATTAGAGTAAATTGATAAAAAAATTAGATTCATTTGATTGTTAAGAAATGATGATTTGAATGCATTTGGTCTTCTATTAAGAAGATCTCAATTTAAATGCTAGCAATATCAACAGAACACTGGAAAAGTGACTTTACTTTTCTGAGAATCAGTTTCTTCATTTATCATCTGATAATGTTTTCTCCTCTACTTCTCAGAGTCATTTTGAGGTAAAGGCTTTATAAAATGCTAAATGTTTATTTAGAAGTGAGTTCTTTTCATTATCTAATCCAAGTTGCCTCAATTTTGTAGAAGAGAAATTAAAGCTAAGAGCTTGTCAGAACTCAGATACATATTTAATGAGTCCTAATAAAGTGGTCTTTCCATTATACTGTGTTCATTTTATGGCATCATCATCATCATGATCATCTTTTAATTTTATGCAGTGATTTCAAGCTTGCAAAGCTCTTTTTACACATTATTTCAGCCTTATATCCTTGCGATCCTCACAAGATCCCAGTGAGGATTGGGAATATTATTATCCTTATTTTACAGAGAAAATAATAGGCAGAGAAGGGTTTTATGACTTGCCCAAGGTCATAAAGCAGAAAGTATCTGAGGAGAGGTTTGAACTAAGATCTTCCTGACCCCAAGTCATACCTCCCATTAGACACTTTGTCCAGTCTTCTATCCTCATTAATGTCCCAGACGTTAATATACCCCAAATCTTAAAAGATGGATATACAGGAACTTCATAATTTTCTTCTTGTGGTCAGGAGAGGACATGCATTATCTCATTTATGACTGTTATAAGCAAAACACTCATTAAACTAATTACTATGTATAATCTAGATTTTATTCTCCTGTTCAAAATTCAGCACTCTAATCATTGTTATTGGGCAATTAGGTGACACAGTGGATAGAACTTGAAGTCAGGAAGATTCATCTTCCTAAACTCAAATATGGCCTCAGCCACTTATTAATCCTGTGACTCTGAGCAGGTCACATAAACCTGCTTTCCTCAGTTCCTTATCTGTTAAATGAGCTGGGGAAGGAAATGGTAAGCCACTCCAGTATCTTCAATAAGAACATTCCAAATGGGGTCACAAAGAAAGGGATATGACTGAAATGACTGAACAACAACAATCATTGTCATTACAAGATGATGAATCCACAAAGGGATATTTTAAAATTTTCCTAAGAAATAATTTGAGTTCTTTGATTTAATTTTTTTTATCCTCTGCTTTTCAAGTTAAAAAAGTAATATCAGGAGGGCATGATATAAATACAAAGTAAGAAGAAAATTCATAATAGTTGAAAATATATTCTCTTGGTTTGGTTATAAATAGAATATTCAGGAGAAAATGGCATTTAAATCTAGAGCCAGAATCTGGGCATATACCAGTAATGAGTTAATGGACTAAGAAATAATGAGGAAAATAATTCTTATTCTTAATCAGTTTCACAAGTATCTGGGTATTTTCTGAAGTTTATCAATGTTTCTGATTGCTCACTTTAGCCAAAAATGAATGAAATGGAATTTTTCACTGAATTAAGTGGTTGTTCAATGAAACATGGCAATCGAACAAGTAGACATGGAGCCTAGGTGTTTTTGCCTCTTACTCCTCAAATGCATAATGTATTAATGAAAAGATTCCACTCTCCAAAATGAATAAAGGACAGATTTTTCTTATTTTGTTCATTTATCTTGTTTTTATCAAGTTGTTCACATGTGGTCTTCTCCATTAGAGTATAATCTCTTTGAGGGTAAGGACTGTGTTTTTGTTTTCCTTTGTTTCTCCAGAATCTAACACTGTTCCTGGCATAAATTATGCTTGTTGACTGACTAACTCAAAAAAAAATGCCAAATCCCAAAGAACCACCAAGATAACTGATTTTTAGATTTCATTATTTCATTTACCGAATGTTCTTTCAGTAAAGATTAAGCAGTTACTGGGTGGGAAGATCTCTTAAGTGCAGACAATATAAAAATTAGTCACAAGACTTGTTCTCAAGATGGGACAATCTAATGGAGGAAAAATAATGTACACAGAAAACTGTGATAAAAAGGATAATGTGATTAGAATCCAGAAGAGGTCCAGGCTAAGTATTACAAGAAAAGAGAGGTTGGAGAGATTACATTCTCAAACCTTGTACCATTATTTCCTCATCCATTCTTCTTGGATCTGACAATAATACAGAGCAGATGAGGAATATTCAGAAGAATGTTAAATATTAACATTATTATTATTATTATTATTAAATTTCCACTTTATTTGACTGGTACACAACAATATAGCCATGGATATATTTCCAAACAACAAAGTATAAAGGCACTTGAGCATTCTCATAGAAGTGGCCAGTTAATTGAATGTGACCATCAATAACTCATGGCAAAGGTACTTGCCAAATGTCATAAATAGTGTGAAATGAATAAAAAATAAAAACAAAATGCAGCACATCCTTTAGCAGAAAATTAAAAATTTGCTTGGGGGATATAAGTGGAAATACATTTTAAATCATGTAAGTTTCTTGGCTGACTTGTTTTCAAATATTAGATACTAGAAAGCCAAAAAGTCAGTTTGAAAAGAGAGAATGGAAGAGAGAGAAAGGGAGGAAAAGAGAGAGAGAGAGAGAGAGAGAGAGAGAGAGAGAGAGAGAGAGAGA
>JAJPUD010000127.1:758056-849677 GCA_023553655.1 Myrmecobius fasciatus
AGAGAGAGAGAGAGAGAGAGAGAGAGAGAGAGAGAGAGAGAGAGAGAACGTGTCTTCCCACTTTATTTGGAATATCATGTTCAAAGGAATATCCTGTCTACTATTTATAGAGAAGCTTAAAAAACTTACTGATAATGTTGCCAATTCCAAAATACAAAAATTGATGGCAATTTTTTCCTTTAAGCCTTGAATCTTATTTATATTTTCTAATGTGTTATAGTGTTACATAGTATTTGATTCTGTTGGCCTGAATCTCAGTCTGGTGGTACACAGGATGACCTATTTTTTGGTACAGAAGAGTATAAACTTTAAAAAAAAAGTACATTTTGTGAAAAGATCCCTAAGACATAATGACATAAGTTCATAGGCTATTGGAATAGAAGAAATCTTAATGATCATTTTGGAGACCATCCTCAAATTATAGGTGAAGAAACTTTCAATTCAGAAAGGTGAAGAAACAAACTAAGATAGTGGCAGAGATGAAGCTATATTCTCTGACTCCTGAAGGAAAGGTACATTTCATTCTAAGTAGGTTTTTGGAGAAATGGGTTTCTAATATATAATTAGTAGGTCCAAAATAGAACATGCTGTCTCTGGGAGAAAATCAGGATTTCCTAGATGTGTATTTCATGTAATCATAGAATGTTAGACCTGGAAGTCAAAAGAACATAGAACTTTAGAAATAAATAGAAAAGACATTATGGATCTTAAGCCTGATCATTCATTTTGCTGGCTAGGAAAGTGAAATTCATAGAATCAAAATGATTTACCCATAATCACATAGGTATTATTATTAATAATAATACCATTTTTATATCAATTTAAAAATAGATATTTTTTCCTTCCTAACAAACCTGGAAGATAACTTCTACTATTATGACTATTTTATACATGAGGAAACAGATGTAGACAGATGTTTAGCAACTTGCCCAGACTTACACAGTCAGTAAAAGTCTGAGGACATATTTGAAGTTATGGCTTCCTGGCTTTAGATCTAAGTATTTTATCCTTTGCTACCTAACTGTCTTAACAGTAGTCAGAAGTCATGCTCAAATCCAATATTCTTTCCTCGATAATATGCTGATTTTTCATGACTAGTATCTAATCTTGATCAGCAGATTAATCTGTTTTCTCTGGGTCTTTTAAAAAGCTAAGCAGTCAAATTTATATTTGATGACAATGTTGTGTCTTTATAAAATATCCTAATAGTTTAGAAGTGGAGGAAAAAAAATCAAGATTTGCTGCTTGTAAAAGTGATCGAAAATGCAGGTTTCATTAAGATAATACAATCTACTTAATTCTTTTCCCCTGGGTAATAATGTATACTATTGGATGGCCTCATTAATAGGTTAATCATCAAATATACCAATGCAAATGTAAATGTTAAAATTATCTGAATAAAATGCAAGTTCAATGAGGGCAACATCTATTCCATTTTTTATTTTTAAATCCCTAGGATACAATTCCTGGCACAAATCAGGTAATTAATAAATGACTTGATTTGAGTCTCTTATATAACTGTGATAGCTGCAAACATGTGAGTGCATACATGTACCTAGGCAGACAACCAGTTTTTAATACTGAACTTAAGTCCTAGAAGATTTTTACCCTAGATTTCCTTTATGCATTGTATTTCTGGTAAGGTAGAAAACCACAAGCAACTGTTTCAAAATGTAGATAGATCCACCCACAAAAAGTAACTTAGCTTCTTCCTGAGAAGTTATTTTGATGGTCTCAGTTGAACAAAAGTGTGTTTCCTTTGGTGCCACTATGTATTGTAAGGCTTGATTAGTTTCATTAATTTATCTTTACACAGCAAGTTTCTCTTTTAAAGAAAACCATTATATTTGGTAATGAGAATAAATACAATATAGATAACTGTCCTCTCAGGGCCAATGAATATCATTTTAGGGTACTCATATTTCATGATACAGATTAGCCTATAGTTATTTAAATGAATCATTATTTATAATTAAACTAGCAATATATAGGTACAGTCTTATTTTCTTATGAAGGTTATTTTTTTAATAAATATTACTTTTGGAATTTTTCTATATTAATACTAAAAATTCTTGCAATATATATTTATTGTTGCTAAAATGGAATGATGGCCAATAAAAAGATTTTTTATCAAATTCACATTTTTGTTGTGTTTCTTCTATTAAATTTATCATAACTTACTTAAGGGTCAGAAGTGATAATGGAAAAAAAATTAAAATGCACCTGAATTAGTAGTATAATGTTTGAATTTCAACTCCTTTAATTAAGAATTCACATTAGTCACATAAGGAAAGTGATATTATTATGCAGAACATCTAAAAATCCCATCTAGATTAATTGTCTACATCTTTCATTATACTTTGGTTGTAGAGGCATAGTTTAAATTTTTACTGATTGGAGCCAAATAAGAAGAGGCCAAAACAGTTAGAGGATCTAACTTATTTGATTTTATCTACCCAAATGTAGACCAGAATAGGAACTTAATTCCATCAATAATATTTTATTGTTGTTGCATAGTTTGTCATGTCCAAGTTTTCATGATCCCGTGTGGGATTTTCTTATCAAAGATAATTGCTTATGTAGACATTTTTATAAATAGAACATCTTTCACCTTCTGAAACCCTTCGGAATATTTTTATTTTAGGTTTATTTATTTTACTTATGTGACATATATCAAATTTTTTTTTCATTCAAGTTGAATTTGGATTCCAAGTAGGATATATACCTAAGCAAAGAGTTTTGGGCATTTTTCATAGTCCAGAGTGAAGAATAGCAAGTTCATATTTTTCATATTTCTTGGATTCATCAGCACAAATTATATTATAAATTATTCATATGGAAACTATCTATGTTGACTTTCTGTATTTCCTTATTTGATAAGCTAATGAGAAGGAATATTAGTAAAAAATGGAATAGAATTATGTTTTCACTTCAGTTGTTAAATTAATTGATTTAAATACATTGTTTAGCATTAAGGCCATTAGCAGTCATGGGTAAAAGGAAAATGTTTGATTATGTTTGAAGATTTCCTGTGGTCTAAAGCCTGAACCCCTTTTTATTCCCCCCCAAAAAAAAGACCTTATAGGAAGAAACAAAGAAAATAAAGGATGAAAACCAAAAAATGTTATTTCAAAGGGGAGAGAACTTTTTAGAGATATTGGGTGTTGGTCATAGAATTAAATGCTGTAACAATGACTGAGCAAACTTCCATATGGGAAGACAGTAAGAATGCAACAGGATAACGGAAGTGAGAAATTATCAGCCATAATAATGTTCAGAAAATTGATCTTTTTAAGAAAGGCTATAACAACGATTTTTCAAGACTAGACCTCATTCCTGATTAGGCATGTCTCTCCACAATTTCTCAAGGAAACAACAGGATCCAGTTGATTTCATCAAGATAGTGATGATCTGTAGCAATAGTGAGTCTCTTGGAATTATGCTCACTGAACTTCTTTGAGTCCACCAAATCCTTGATATTCTCACAACCCAGAATTTGAGTAATAATTGGGCTGATAAACTAATAAACCATATCTCTATGCTAAATTGAATACGCCATAAAGTAGATTGGTACTTCAAAATATAAGTATACTAAAATAAGAAAACCGAGATAATTGAACCTATTGATTAATCCCAAAAGTTCATTGAACAAATGGGCTACCAAACAAAAGGAGGTTCAATCTTTAGAGATACTTGCATAAGAATAGAGAAGATGAATATTCATAATATCTAATTTTTTAAAAGCCACTTAAAATCAATGCTATTTAAATGTAACATCAAAATCCATAGAAAGAAAAAATCAATTCTAATTTTAAATATCTACTTAGTTTTAAAAATGTCATCTTATTCTGAGAATGTTTGATTCACTTTTGGCACATTGAACAACTAAGGTCTAACTTTTAAATAAATATATTCCTCTTAAAATCTTTGAGATAGATTGATATCAGATTTGGATCTGGAAGGAATCTTAAAGATCATTTACTTTTGACCTTTTCATTTTTCAGATGAGGATCTGAGAACAAAAGAGGGTAAGTTGCTAGTCCAAAATCACACATATATTCTATTAAATAGTAGGACAAGACCTTGAACATATATTCCAAAACCACTATAGTTTCCTTTGAACAACTTTACTGTTTTGAATCTTTAATATTAATTTTTAATAGATTTTTTCCAGCCCATACTTTATTGGGTGTGCATTCTTCTTAGTGGAGAAATAAAGAATGGTAGCTAACTCTGAGATATAAACCTAAAGGTAGATAGTATAGAAAATTATCCTGGAAATTAATAGACACTGTAAAATCAGGATACTCTCAAGATCAAATTGCATTTACAAAAATATATTTGTGATTTTTAATTCCCCACTAAACTAGATTTTTTAGCACACATTTCTTTCAATGTATGGCAGAAGAACTATTCTGGTCAGAAGAAAAAAGAAAGCCTTTATGAAAGGATCATTTACATGAATTCACAGACCTCTGTGGCAGGCTTTGGTAATTAGCATTAATTGAGAGGTAGCTTAAGAGAGTAAAGATAATTTATTTGTCTTAGAACCAGATGGCTTGAGCTCAAGATCCAACTACAATATTTTTTAGCAGTCTGACTTAGGAACATCTTTTAACCTCTCTGTGCCTCCATTTCCTTTTCTGTAAAATGGGATAAATAATAATCTGACTACCCATCTCATGAGGTTGTGACAGAAGTACTTTTGTAAATGTTAAAGTATCACATAAATGTCAGATATTATTAACTGGATCAAGATTTTTTCAAGTTGGTTCATTATTTCTTGTTAACTTGCCTAAACTGAGGATGGATGTATTGATGGTTTTGCATTGTTGTTGCTGAGAACTCATTTTATAAAGACAAGAAGAGAAATGATTGGTAGTAGGGTGGTGGAGAGCCCTTATGTTAACAACAAAAACAAACCCCTTCGCCACAGGAAAAAATAAAAACCTAAACATCCTCTCATCTGACCTATGGCATTTAATCTTAAAATGAATTATTTTTCAGCTGTCACCTTGGATGAATCTGTTCAGCCCCTCCAAATTAATATTTCAGAAAATGAATTGAAATTTTAAATAGACTTCTTTAAGGAAAAGTGATATTTAATACTAGTGTGTATCCCAGCATAGCACAGCATCAGAAAGAGACACTGGTTTTGAATCTGAAAAAGAAGTACAGATATCATCTCACATACATATTAGCTGTGTGGACTTATATAAGTCACTCAGTCTCCATGTTCTGGGCAGAACTTTAAGACTATAAAATGGAGAAAATACTTTATAGGAAATTATGGGGCTAACAGAGAAGCTGAAAGAGAATTGCAGGTAGTTAGTGTTGATGTTAATTTATTAGCAAATGTTTTGGGGAAGCCCTATGAACAAAGTTGGTAGAATTTCAATTTCAAAAATCCCACTGCTGGCCTTTTTGTTTAGACTTCTTCTGAATCAGAGCCAGGATGGTAGGAAGCTTATAGTTCTATCACACTAATTTCTAACCCCTAGGATTTGTGGAAGTAGGGAGAAGGAACAGAAAATCTTTTTCCTCTCAAGGAAAGCATGAAATTTACATTTCCTTTCATGGGGATTGAAGCTGTTCTGATCAGAAGTGGGAGTGATAAGAAGACTCTCTTAATAGACTCATTATACATTCCCCCCCTTCCTTCCTCCCATAACTATCAGGGACTTTCTAAAGACTTTGAGATGGAAGATCTAGTTGAAGAAACATGGCATGTCTAGACCATGGAAGAGAAAATTGAGAGAGGATATGAAGATATGATAGATTTTTACTTGAAGTATTTGAAGGTCTGTCATGTGGGTAAGGGATATGATTTGTTTTCTTTGACCCCAAAGGAAAGAACTGAGGCTTAATGAACAGAAAAAAAAAAATAAACAAACCTTCTTAAAATTTGGAACAATCCAATTAAAAGATAAAAGTCCTTTTAGAGGATAGATCGACTATTTGTCAGATATATTTTATTGTATTGCAAGGCATTTTTCTGTGATTTGTGTTTTTTCCACATTGTATCTATATTCTTTCCCTGTGGGTTTTCACCAAGATCAGTAAGAACAATCCTCTTCCATCCTAATATCACAGAACTTTGGTAGTACAATAAACATCATTTAATAAAAGTAGTGATGAATGCAGATGAGTTTATGGGCACTAAACAAGTATCTTATAAAAGTAAGTGCTTAAAAATGTTTGTTTAATTGAACTATCTTTTGCAAAGATATATAAAGTACAAGCATAAAAACTCAGATGAAGTCCTCATAAATAGCAATTCCTTTATCTCCAACCTGCTAGGAATTTCTATTAAGCTGGAATGGATGGGTGATGAAGAAGTCATTTTGCTCTCCCTGACCTAAAATTATATAAGCCTAAATTTCAATATTGGTCTAAAAGAGGAGGTGCAGAAAGAACAGTATGTGTTGGATTTGTAAGGCTTTTCTCCTAAAAATAGTTTTTATAAGAAAAACTAATTAATGCAAACATGCATTAATTCAAAAAATTCTGAATTCCTATTCAGTGAATGAAAATCATATTTTTACACAAAACTTTTTAATGGAAATTCCAGTTTCATGAAATAGAAGGGTCTGATTCTAAGGAAATTTTGAATAATGCTTACACAAGCCTTTTGTGTGTGTTCTGATGGTGTTTTTTTGGGCTTTTAATCATTAATAAAGGAGACAAGGAAGCATAACATGTCACTATATTTTCTCAGACCATTGTTCAAACACAATATATTCTTTTTTTTTCTGAGAAAATTGCTAAGGTAAATTAATTATTTCCATTCTCACTTTTTCCCACTAGGAAATACATTTTTACATAATGACTGCAGGTCTAAATTCATCACATAGAAATGTTTTTTTTTTAATGGAAAAAATTGCTTTTTAATTTGCTTAGGAATGTCAGATCTGGGAAGAGTGGAGTGGAGAACAAGAAAATAAGACAATAGGTCAGAAAAATAAACAGGAATGTGAGATGGCCTCTACATTTGAGGTCCTCCAATCTTTTTGGTATATAAGAGATCCCAGCTATTCCTAGAGTTTTGGATCAGTGGCATGCTGGAGCCAGCTTGAAAGAGTTGCTGATAGTTAAATCTTCAGTTGAGGCATTTGCACCTAAGAAATAAGTGACCTGCATGTCAGAGCCTGATTTATCATGTTGTTGATTTTTTAAGTTCATGAAAGTGAGAGGAAAGAAATTAGTAACATATTGAAATTAAAAATATATCAGGCACAATTCTCTGAGAGATCGCTGTTAAAATTTCCCAACATACTGCTGCACAGAATTGTATGTATAGGAGTGGAAGGGACTCAGAAACCATGTAGTTCATACCCTTAATTTTACAGATAAGCAGAGTCCTTAACATATTAACTGATTTGGCTAGCATCATACAAGCATTTGAATTCAGGTTTTCAAACTCCAGAGTCAGCATTCTTTCAACAGTGCTACGAAAAGCTGAAAATTTTATTATTTGAACTAGAAAGACCCTGAAAAATCATCTAATCCAAGAAATACCCTCCCCTCACACCTCATTTTACAGGAGATGTTAAGGTTTAGTGGTTATATAATTTTTTTCCATAGCAAATCATTGGTAGAGCTGGGATCCAAACTTCCAGTTCTCCTTGGTTAAAAAACTGGAACAAACATATTTACACTCTAAGGGATGCATCTATCACAACATGCTTTTTTTCTGGGGTCAGTAGAGACAACCTGTAGACTCACAATTAAACACTTTTCTATATGCCTTTAATAGCTTCAAAAGAACAAATGGAAAGAGAATTTGAAGAGATGCTTTTGTAGTCTACAAGAAAAATACTTATTTCCTGGCAATATCCCTGCTGCTCCCAATTCTCTTCCTTACTCCCTCCCAAAACAACTATTTAGACTTTGGGGTAGTTCAGCCTATTATCAAGTCAAAATTTGCCTCACTATAACTACTACCTCTATAATTACTAACCAGAGCCAATTGAATCTGTATTTCTAGTGAAAATCTTTAAAATGCTCAAATAGAGTTATCAGTCATCCCCTTCTATCCTCCACCTCTTTTATCTCTTCTCTTCTTTGGGCTGAATATCCCTATAATACCTTCAACTGATTCTTCCTTTAACTGTACAATGTCTGTTGAGAGATATTATTGATTTTAGAACCATGAAGGTCCATTTACACAGTCAAAGTTGAGATTTCGGATGGGAATCTACTTTACCCAAAATTATCTGGATTGGCCGTAGGGACAGGCTCCCGTAAAAATGAAAATTATATCCCTTTGTTTCCCTTTGTCTTGTGTTTATTTTTACATATGTCATGTCTCTTGCCTTAGATTATAAACTACTTGAGGTAAGGGATTGTTTATTTGTCTCTTTTTATATTCCTAGTCTTTAATGCAGTGCCACTTAATACATGTTTATTGATTGATTGATTATGGAGTTACAATACAGAGTTTTCTTTACAGAATCAAAATTCTGAAAAAAAATAGATTTTTTAAAAATCAATTACTACATGGGTAATTGCAGCAAAAGACAGGAATCTCCAATCTTGCACAATTGTTACTCTCCTCAGAAATTCACAAGTCTCTTTAGTTATACAATTGAAATTAACAAGAACAACAATAACAACAACAACCAAACTTCAAAGTATTTATTAAGTGCCTAGTATGTGTCAAGCACCTAGTAAGCATTTTACAAATATTATTTCATTTGATTTTCACAACAACCCTGGGAGTTAGATGCTATTATTATTCCCATTTTACAGTTGAGGAAATTGAGACAGGTAGAACTTAAATGTCTTGTCCGGGATCATATAGCTTGGATGTGTCTGAAGATGAATTTGAACTCAGATCTTCCTAATTGGAGGTCTAGTGCTCAATTCACTGAGCCACCAACTAGATGCAAGTAAAATTAAAAATTATTTTGAATATATTTTGTTTGTCTAGAATTGCCTAGAAAGCCTAGAATTCATGATCCACCCAAGAAAATATTTATCAGGATTATACACTTAGCACTGGAAAAAAAAAACTCACCTAAAGCTCACATAGATGAAATTACTTGCTCAGGGTCAAACAACTAATAAATATAAGGTAGGGTTTGAATTCAGGTTTTCCTGACTCAAGTAACTCAACACTACTCTAGTAGAGCTTAGGTTATTAAGTAGTACAGTAAAGCATGGAAGGCGAATAGACCTGAATTCAAATTTGGCTTTAGACATTTAATTAGTTGTATAACCTTGGGCTTAATCTCTGCTTTCCTCAATTTCCTCAACTGTGAAATGAATTCATAATAACCCTTCATTCACCAGGACATCATGAGAATCAAAAGAGATGATATTTGTAAAATGTCTGACATACTGTATGTGGTGCTTAATAATTCCTTGTTCCCTTCATTTAAGGTCAGTGCTCTATCCACATACCAAATAGGAAATTGGTTTGATTATAAAGTGGTCTCCAGACACATTCATTCCTTTTGAAATCTTGGAAAGACTAATCTTAAAGACTCCTTGTTAAAAAGTAAAACAAACCTTTGTTTCCCATTTCTTTAGACCTCCCAATGGAAGCAAGCACATCTGATTTTAAAACGTTAAACAAAGGTTTCTTGATATTTTTAGCTGTCTTGGTTATTATTTTTTTTTTAGCTATTAATCTTGCCTTTCCTTCTCTACCTCACTATTGCTCAGGCATTTCAAACTGGGAATCAAACATGAATGAATATTGCTTCTTGAGTTTTCATGTTTGAGATGGTTTAAAAAAGGAAATTTTGGGTGTATCCCGAACAAGGCTGTGCACATTCATGTTGGTTTGATGATCTCTAAGCTGAGTGATGGATGGTCACTGTGGCAGCTGAGCTAAGATGTACAGAATTGCTCAACAGAGCTTGGCACTAAATTCCTTGAGCTGGAAAGTCCCCTGCTGTTCTTCCCTGAGGCCTCTGCTCACTGACAAGGGAGAACCACAGCAGATAATGGACTCCCCTGGCTTCTCTGAGTTGAAGCTTGTCGGTAATGATCAGCTCTGAAGAACAATACTGTTTCCTTGCACTGGGAGATTTCAACTTCTTTATTTTCCTTTCCTGTAGAGGGTCAAGTTAGTAGCCTGCATCAGCTGGTGTCTGCTCTAAGGACCAAAAAGCATTCTGAAAATGAGTAACAACTAAGAAAACAGAAAAGCAATATGTATATATATTTTTTTAAAAAAATAAGGTTCTGTTTGGTGGGGAGAATTCTAGACCTATGATGTTATGGGAGTCAGAAGATCTCAGGGGGGAAAATCCTTCCAATGATGCAGATTGGCAACTTGGGTTGTCATTTATGTTCTTAAATAGTTGCCTAGGGCAGTGAGATATTAAATGACTTGCTGAGGGTCATATCATGAGTATCACTTGACTCCTGTGGTGTCTTTTCACATGCTATGCTTCCAATTCTCCAGGTATAATTATTAGGAGTTGACCAATGTGGAAAAGGGACCTGGTGGGATGATGGTGGAATAGGGAGAGTTAAAATTAGCCATTCCCATTTTATTCCACCATAGATACCACCCAGTAATTAATTAATTTAATGAGAAATGATGAAGATTCAAGGAAGCATTCTTTCTTTTCTCCTTATAGAAGGTGGCTATGCCTGGAAAAAAAAGAATCTTTGCTTCAGTTACTATAGATTCTATGACAAGAACCATCATTTCCTTCCATGGCCTTTAGTCCACTCATGATTTCAAAAGAAAAACAAAAGAAAAAGAAAACAAAAAGAAAAAAAAGAAAAGCAAAAACAAAAGCAAGACTAGACCCTAGCACTGTCTTTACTCCCATGGACATTTACAACAATTTACGTTGATAAAACAGAAGCGGCTACCGTGACCCCTCTACCTTATGCTCCAGGCTGGAGTCTTTAAACATCAGTGAGAAAGGCTTGATATGCTCTCTTCTCAATTTATCGCCACTCCGTAAGTCGATGGTGTGCTCTATTCTCTTGTTAATTTCCTCAGGCCCAGACTGGACATGCAAAGCTTGTGCAAGATGGTTTGGAAGCAGATTTATTGAATTTCTTGTTAGGGCAGCCAGAGTCTAGGGGAAAGCACATGCACAAAGAATAAACCTGCTAGTCCCCTTTGGGTTAAAAAATAAAATATTTTTAAAAATGCAATGTTTTTAGATCATGTCGCATTGCAAACTGTAATGGCATTCCATGCATTTTTATTCAGTGAAACCTACGGGAAGCGGAAAGTCAGAAATCCTTTCAGAGAAACATATTACAGCACAACAATTTGTTGCTTTTATATGACATTTGAGAGAAGGCACTTCTCCCTCTGTGTAGGTGCACTGAATTCTTTAGGTTAAAGGTTTGTATGCTTGAAAACAGAATCATAGCATCACACACACCATGTCAGAGCTGGAAAGGACCTTAGAGATCCCTGTGGCCCAAAGGGAAAGGACTTGCCCAAGTTCAGATCTGGGCCCAGTCTCTAAGAGGGTCCTTCCCTGGTATGAGAGAAGGAGAAAAAATAAAGCAAAGAACCAAATAAAGGCAAATTCCAAGAAGTCCACAGATGTGATCTGCTCCACATGAAATCAGAGTTAGATTCCAAAGCTTCCTGTGGTCTTTCATTTGGCTGTGGGGGAGATAATTTACAGAGCACCATGTTGCATTTTTTTCTACCTGGAACTGGCTTTCACTTTTAACACTCTTTAGGGATAGATGGCCACCAACATGTTAATATGCAGAGTTTATATTTTTGCACCACTTCACAGTTTATAAAGAATGTGCAAGGTAGGAAGTACAAACATTCCTGCCCTCATTTTACAAAAGAGGAAACTGAGGTTGACCTCAGAGGTACATAGTAAGTAAGTGTTAGAGCTGAATCTCAGACCTTTCCAAGACTAATTTACTAATTAATTTTGGATTTGCTCAAGTATGGAATTTTTGCCCATAAGCCAATACACATTTATGTACTTATAAAAATCTAGGATATATCCTTTGAAAAAGAAAATGCCATCAGAAGCATTCTCCTGCCTTTTTGGCATTTGTAGCTGAAAGGTGGTATCATTGCAATGGTTGGTAATAAGATACTAAAATTGACATAATAAGAGTTGACCTGGCATCTTCCATCCAAATATGATGCATAAACAACCAGTTAGAAGCCCATTTCAAAACAAAAGACAAAAAAGTACTATTTGGTCAAAATGGACGAGAGTGATCTAGAGAGAGGGAGGAGTTCTTTTACCTCAGAAGTAGGTCAGGGGGATGGGGATTTGATATTTCAAGTACCAAGGGGGAGGAGAGTATCACTGAATGCTCAATCTGCTCCTTTCTCCAGTATTTCATTCAGTACCCTATTCAAGGGCACAAATTATATTGGGCAAAGGGTCCAGAGGGAGAGAATTTCAAAACCAGAATAAATGCATATAGTCTAAGTCTTCATCAGAGATGAAGAACCCAATAGTTGAGTGACCTGATACCTCAGTGCCCAGCACTAGTCAGAAATCTATCAGACTATCAAAAAATCAAATTTGGAAAGGATTTTTGTGATTATAGCCTCAAAATAACATTCTGAAAATGAAAAAAAAAATTGAGGCTAAGATTGACAGTCACATCCAAGATGACCCAATCACTGAATGAATGACTGAGCTAGGAATAGACAGCAGGTTTTGCACTTCCCAGGGCAGTATTCCTTTTCATTATCTCTGAACAAATGGCAGAGTTTTATATGGTCTCAGGCCCCCTATTTTATTTTATGGAAATATATTCACCTATCTTCACTAAAGGTTCCAATGGGGTTATAGCTATAGTATTATGGGGTCATAGATCTCAAGGAAGTGACCTCAGAGGAGATGGACTACCCTTCTCATTTTACAGAAAAGGGAAATTGAAGCACAAAAGACTAAATGACATGCCCCAGATCCTATAGGTAGTATATGTCAGAAATCTGGGAAAATTCAAAGAAACCTCTTTATTCTTGGTCTAAGACTTTTTGAGAAGGGTGATCATTTGCAAGCAAAGTGCCTGGTCTTGGCCAATGAATTAGTGATTATAAAATTTTAAGTAAAAGAAAAAAAAAAGATAGGAATTTCAGGGAATAGAGAAGGGTATAGAAGCACACCTGCTAGGAAGAAGAGGGAGGTAAACAGAGACAAGTCTTAGCACTGAAAAGATAGGTGCCACAGAGACCAAAGTGCTGCTTTATTCTTTCTTAAATTCAATACTGTTAGAACACCTCATTGGAAGCAGGAGATCAGCAGCTTTTGTTTTTTTGTCTCATACATCTGCTATTAAGTATTTGAGGAAAAATGTTTCTGTAACATCAGGCAGGTATCTGAATTTATTTTGCTCTCTTTGAAGGAAGCATGAAGGAAGAACATACAGTTCTGGGGTTTTTATTAACTGGCTTATAGATATGAGGATACTGCCATCCCTGACTATCAGTTGGAACTAGCAAAAGGGCATGGAATTGAATATATACATACATATATATTCAAAACAAAAATGTTTCCCCTTTTAAGTTTTCTTTCTACAAAACACAAATGTTATTTCAGATGTGTCACCGACATGTTCTCTTAGGTTAACATGGAGGGATATGGTGAAAATAATGCCATGCCTCCAGCATTTACAGGGTATAGACCAGCATGAAATTCAGAAGAAGGCCAAGTGCCCTGTGGCCGAGAGCTCAGTTCCCATTGGTTGTTACTACTTCTGGCAACAGGCCAATGGAAATGTCCCAACTGAAGAGTTCCACCAAATGCTACTGGTTAATTTTGCAAACTGCTCATTTCAAGGCAAAAGAACAGAACTTTTTGTTATAGTTTTAAAAGGTTCTTAACAGAGAGTTTGTGAATTTTTTTTGTCAAAACATCTAAGTCAAATCAGAATGTTTTTCTTGATTTAATCATATCTGCTGTTATGAGAGCAGTAACAGATACTTTGTCCAGAAAATCAACTCTCAATTACTGTGTACAGACTCTATACAATGCATCATCTTACACTTTAGTTAAAAGATCTCATTCTCTCTCTGTGTCTCTGTCTGCCTCTCTCTCTCTTTCTGTATTGTCTTCTTGTTTTTTCTAATTCAAATTGTCTAGTGAGTTTGTCAAGGGAGAACAAAATCATGTTGGTTTTAGCTTAAATGACACAGAGAAGTAAGACTAGCAGGACCATCTGCTGTCAAAGTAATCCCATAATATATTCTGAGACATTAATCGCTTATGTACCATTTGTGGCTTGGGATTATTTGTGCCAACAATCCCCTTCATTACTGGATGTAATTGTGAGTTGACTAGACATTTAGTTATATCAAGAACCATCAAAAAAAAAAACTAGCAAGTTCCAATTTCATTGGGGAGATCTGCATGGAGTGTTTGGGACAATTTATGCTTTTTGTTATTTATTCTGCTATAGTCAGACCAGAATAAAACCTCAAGCAGTAGCATTTGGCTTTATCTTCAACAGTTCACAAAAATACAAGATTGAGTTAGTTAAGAAACATGCTGGATAATAGCACCAGTTTTTTGATACTATTTCCAACTGAAACTGACCTGTGAACTGTGGGGAACTATCCCTTCCATGACCAATTTATCTAATTGGCTCAGGAATGGAGAAATAAAAGAAGTGGAAAGATGAAGATGGAAGGAAATGTCATGAGAGTAGTCTTTTTTTTTTCCAGGAAAGTTTGTACCTATACATGGGAAAATCAGGGTTATGATGAATGGGATATGTCAGAGTTTGGGACTGAGCTGTTCTCTCATATTTGAGTCAAAAAGTATTGACATTGAACATTTTACATGTAAAGTTTAGACTGATCTCAAAGGTTATCTAGCACAATCTCTTCCTTTTTAAAATGAGGACCCTGAGAACCAGTGAATTTAAGAGACTTTCTGAAGGTTACTCAGATGATAAAGTGCAAAGTTGGGATTCATACCCAGGTGCTTTTTCGATTGCACCAACCCTGGCATCTGGTGACAGAAAGTAGCATTTTTGCCACTCAGAAAACACAGAAATTGTCTCCTTCTGCAGAACTGGCACTGATACAACTTAAAAGAAAAAAAAAACTTTCTGAAGATAAAAGTTCCTTCCAATGCTCAGAGGCTCTGAGTCAACCTTCAGAAAATGAGATAATTAATGTAGACATTCATTTTCACTGGTACTTCACAGTACTTAAATTATAGTCAATAAGTATAGATGCAACTGTTCTATGCCCTTGTCTCTGATAAGGTGTTCTGACCTGAAAACCTCTGTTGTGCCCGATAATAATTTTCTGGCACTTCCTCCTCTGAAAATGAGCATCCCTGCCCTCAGCCAAGCTGCTCCTCAAGTAACAAAAACATTTCTTATAACTGACCTAAGGATTCAACATTTTTCCATACTGGTAGAGCATGACAGAATTTGTGTCAGTACTAAGCCATTCACCAATCTTACATTCAAGAAACCATTAATTTTCATATTTAGTACACGGAATCTATGGAGTTGAAATAGTAGCTAATTGTATCTTTGCATCTGATTTCCCCCTCACCATGTTATTCATGGAAAACTCATGTTCTGTACACATCCTATGACTTCATGGGTAATCACAGACTTTGAAAGTAATCCGAGAAAATCTTTAGAATTTTTAGTTATATGCCTTTTCACCATAAAATTGTAAGGTAACATTGAGCAAATTACTATCTCATTATGCTAAACCATAGAATCACTGCATCTGAAAACTAGAAAGGTTTTCAGAGGTCACCTAGTCTAATATGATCATCAACAATGGAATCCTTTCTACAAAAGCTCTGATAGGTAATCATTCAGTTTCTCTTTGAATATTTCCAGGGATAGAACACTCAGTAATTTGTAAAATAGTTTATTCCAATGATACATAGTTCTAATTATTGAAAGGGCCATCCTTAAAGAAGCAAATAATCACCCAGTGTCCTAGTGCTAACCTTTGAGAAAAGCTAGAATAATAATAACTTCCCTAACAAAATGGCAACCCCTAAAAAATTTGAAGACAGGCAAAATATTATAGAAACAGTAATACTTTTTAATGTTCCCTTTTCCAGACTATTTTTGGTTCCTTCAACAATTCTTCATATGTCATTTTTTTCAAGAGGCTACTCTCTTAGTTATTCTCAATCACATACGCTCTAACTTGTTACTTTCTCTCTAAAAGTATAGTACCCACAAATGGATAAAATATAAATGACAAATAAATGACATCTGGTCTCTATTACATCCCAATTAAATAACAATAATTGTTATTGTTAATTAAAAGCTTTTTATTTATATAGAGCCTACTATGTGGCAGACACTTTGGTAAATGCTTTACAATGATCTCATTTGATCTCACAACAACCCTGAGAGATGGGTATTATCATTATCCCCATTTTGCAGATGAAAAAAACTGAGGTAAATAGAGGTCAAAGAACTTGTCCAGGATCATACAATTAATAAGTGCCTGATGCCAGATTTGAACTCAGGTCTTCCTGCCTCCAGTTCTGGATTCTCTCTGTTATGCTTTCTAGCTGCCATATAAAGCCAGATAGCTAAGAAAAGTAGAGTTGGGATTCAAAATCATGTCTCTTGACTCTGAAACCAGTGTCATTACAATGCTGCCCCTGACTCTAATGTTAAGAGATAGTCTATTCAAGGGCTCTACAAGAATGACAATACTGCTCCTTCTACCATACCCATTTCCATGAGACTGTTATACTTTATCTTGGCTTTTTGAATTTAAGGAATTACTTGTATTTAAGGATACAAGAGACTAAATAATTTCATTAGCCAATTTACTTATCATTCCTACTCAGGCAAGGGTTGCTATTCTTTGTTCCAAACCTATTGACTTCTCCATAAATCTATTACCAATAAGTAGCTTTTCTGGGGCCAACAATTAAAAAAAAACAACTTTTAAAATTTCATTCTGACTTTGGAAAAGGATGCTTTCTACACACAAGCCTTCAAGAAGAATTCTTGCTGAACTTGGAAGATATGTATGATTTTGTATAAACTTGGAGAAAAATAAGATTTTCTTAGATATCACACAGTTTTTGATCAAAAAGATATTTAATAAATGTTAAATTGAATTGAAAATCTTCCACAGTCTGTTAATCTAGCCTTCTAATCTAGATTTGTCTCACTTCAGATTTCAGTCAGAATCTTTTCTACTCCTCTTCCCTATTCCATACCATGCCATATATTAGGGTCTCATGTTTCTGTGCTTTTGTTTACACTATTCAGTATCCAAAAACTGTCTTCTTTCCCTCCTTTTGTTGAATTCTTACTCAAATGTTGCGTCCTCCATGAAAGTTTCCTTTATTGGTAATGCTTGCTTCCTTGGACCTTAAGCAGTATGTTATACCTCTGGAATTTGTATTCATGATTTAAAATCCAAATCAAATGCTACCACATTCATGAAGATTTCCGTGATGCTTCCATCTCCTTCCCCTTTGGATCTCCCTTAGTAGCATGTGTTTTATTAATTTCTAAAATACAATTTAAAGTGATTATAGTTATTTATGCTTATATCATACTCCTACTAGAATAACTAGCACTAGCTACTCCAACTAGAGTTATGAGCTCCACGAAGGCAGGAATTCGGTGTCATTGAAATCTTTTATTTCCCTCATTCACCCTCCATAACTATTTTAGATGGCAATTAATATTTATTGGCTTGAATAAGATTAAGTGCCCAGAAAGTAATGAAGAGGATTATGGTAGATTATGTAAATAGCTTGTACTATATAAGCAATGAGTAACTTCAAAGATAAATAAGAGTAGAACATATGACTAGGAAAATTTAAATAAGGTAAAGACAATGGGTTAGCTATAGGGCAATGATAAGAAACAAAAAGTAGGGAGTCCAAGTGTTCTATAGAAATTGAGGAAGATTTCAAGTATTTTGGATGCTAGATGGTGATCATACGAGAGGACATAGACAGTGTTGTACAGGATGGGGAGGTGTGGATGTGTTGGAAATGCATTGTTAGACAAAACATCCAAGTTGATGAAATCACAGATTCATTTGAGTATTCAAGTAGACATCTTTTTAAAAATAGATAGTAGCTGTTTGAATTCTAAACTTTCTGCCTTAACAAAGACAACTTGTGTGAGTGGAATTACTACACATTTCCTATTGATAACTAGTTTTACAATACAGAATATATGCTAAAGAAAATACTTTAAATTCACAGAAGGAATATGTTTGACATTATACTTCCTAGCCATGATCTATGCTGGATCTTTTGCTCTTATTTGGATAAGACACAGCAACAACTAATATAGCTAATATTTATATGGCACTTTTAATTTATAAAGCACTTTACAAATATGATATTTTATTTTTCTAATAATCCTGAAAAAATAGATGGTATTATTACTCCCATCTTATAGATGAAGAAACTGAGGTACACAGAAGGTTAATGACTTGTCCAGTGTGAGAGGCTAGCCAAATAACTCTTTCTTTCCGAGACTAGTTTTCTCTCAGTTCTTCCTGACTCTAGGTCTACTTCTCTATCAAAGTTTGCCTCTAAACATACTGCCTATACTGCCTACTTTCATGCATGAATGGATGACCAATATTCCATTATAGAGATATTGATGACTGAGACCATAAAGTGTTTGTCCTGTACTGGTTCAATGTTTTGAAAATACAAAAAAAGTTGTCTTTTTCAGTTATCAATTCTAAATATTCTTCTTGAAATAATGAAAAGGCAGGTTTTTTCTGACCCTTGATATCTAGATCAAGAATCAGTTGGGTTAACCAAATTACTTTTAGATATTGCATGTCCTGTCTCAGTTGACAGTTTTTGCCTAGGCCAGTAGACCAGTTCATTTCTTAGTTTATCCTGGGCTTTTTGCCATGATTGTGATTGATTAAAACAAGCTCTTTAGAAACAAATCTGATCTGTAATACAGGCAGCCATGACACCAAACTTAAGAATGTAATTGATGAGTGAGAGATGTTGTTCTCCAGAACACTATATAACAAAGTGTCAACTGGAAATGGGATAATCATTTAATTAACTTGATAGCTAGGCACCTACAAAGTGTATAATTCACACAAACAAGAATAATCTCAAGAAACCTCCTTTGGGTCTGAATTATTTAGTTTTTCAAACACCAATACAGAAAAAGTTTCTAAAAAATTTGAAGCAATGAAGGGAAGACCATTTGGGGAGAAGGAAGAAATAAATAGTTTGGGAAAATTAAATCTTAAATGCAATAACTTCATGGTTATAGTTCATCAAATTGAAAAAAAACAACCCAGATATTTAATAAATGTTTGTTAGGTTGAACTGAATTGAATTATCTCCCTTGTAAATCTCAAATCACTGATATTTAAGAACCCAAAATTGTGTTATATATTGTGCAATAACTTGGTTTGATCTAAAAGTGTGATGTCTAGTATACCAAATTATTCAAATAATGATTTCACATTTAGTACTTTAATTTACTTGTAAATGTCCTAATTAATGCTTTCACAAGAGCCCACCATTAAAATTTTATTCTGGTTTCCAAATTAGATGATACTGCATTCTTGAAGCTTATGCCAGTAGAGACCATATTCTAGAAAGTCCATAAAGGATCTTTATATTCTGTCTCTGAGGACTAACCCAGATTCAGCTCTGAGAATATCATTTCCAGAAATTTGACCATCAAGTGGTACATACACAATACATACATATATATATGTACATATATATGTATATGTATTTTTTTCCTCTTCTACCCACAATAACTCCAGAAAATCATGCCTAAAATGTACAAGAGTGATCACAGTGATGGAATTAGAAATCCTGCCAGTGATAAAATGAATTATAGTTGATAACTGGTTCTTGATATCCTATAAGAAGATATGAAAATGAAAATAAATAAAAGACTTACTAATATTTTAGGAAAACATATACTATTACTATGCTTTATTATTATTATTTCTTCTGTACCTCCTGCCATTCATAATGTCAATTAAACACACAAAGCACTGAGCATTAGAAAAGGATGGAATAAGACCTGTGATTTTAATGATGATGAGTGAAGAAAGTCCCTATACCAATTCAAGACAACACAAATCTCTGCAACTTCTATCTTAGAGAGTAATCTAGCATATAAAAGCTAAGCAACTTGCCCAGGCACACAACCAGAATATAAGGAGCGGGATTTGAACAGAAGCCTTCCTGACTCTTAGGCTGCTTCATCTGCACTATGAGCTTTGGGAGAAAATGGTAGAACAGAATCCCCCCCCATCCCTAAACTCAGTGAATACAATTTTTGCTGCATGGAAATTGGTCTAATTGATTTCTTTTCTGAGCCCACTATCAATTACTTCTTTTCATGCCTTTTTATTGGAGTCCCCCATACCTAGAATGTCTTCCTACAAAAATATATGTCTCTTAAAATCCCTAGCTTCTTTTGAGACTCAATTTAAGTCTTTTTCCAGGAGTTCTTTCTTGGTGTCTCTAATGCTAGTGCATTGAACTCTAAGGTTACCTATTGCATCTATACATTTTTATCTGTAAATATGAATGTATGTGCATATTTATCTACACACACATATATTCCTAGTATGTTAATGTATGCAGATGTTGATGATAACAAGCTTCTTGAGGACAAGGATTATTCATTACTTATTCTGCAACTTCTAGAAAATTGCCTGGAGTCACTGAAAAATAGACTTACTCAGATTCAGCCAGTAAGTATAGGTCAAAGGTAGAACAGAATGTTGTGCAACATTCTGGTCCTAATGTAAATGATTTATAATAGTTACTCTAATTAATTTAATACAAATTTCTTATATATTCTTCATAAATCATTTAAGAGAGTAAAAAGTAAGTGATAAGTAAATCATGAAATGTATTTTATATTCATTCTTAATATTTCAGTCATTCCTCCTTCCATACATTTTAGGGTAAAAGCAGTTTTTAGGAAGAAATGCTTGATTTTTCCTTTCCCCTCATTTTTATTCAATTACTCCCCTCAACTCAAGGTTTTCAAACCTTCAACCATGTTAACTGGTTAATTAATACATTTCAGTTTCCTTTCTCTAGAATTCAAAAAAAATTTCATAGATTAGAGAGATGGGAGTTCAAATTTATTGTTTGTAATTGTTAACAGTGACTGGAGTTTTCAGGAAGTCTGGTGGGTTTGGTATAAACATTGCTTGCAGGCTGTATGGTTGCTGTAAAATTGGCTTTGATGTATATTTATAGCCCAAAATAGTCTGAAAAATGTATTTATCTTTGTCCTCTCAACCCTTTCCTTTACATTGGAGACTTGGAAAAGCCAAAGGATATTATTCACTGTTAACAGATCCAATTATCTGGTGTAATCCACTCAGAACTCTGGGGAAAGGCTTCAAACCCACTTAACTTTTGGAACAAAGTGAAAAAAGCAGAGTACCTTTAATGACTGTTTCCTGGCTGAAATCTGTTAAGTGGTAAGTTATCTTTTGAGTCAGAGCTAACATTAGCCCTGGGGTTTTCAGTGTCAGAAGAAGAAATGTTATAGGAAGATTTAAGATTTACTTCAGGGAAATTTCTGAACAAAGCATTCTAGGTTCTGAACCAGGAGTCTACAGCTGTCTTGTCTAATCAACATCAAGCTTATAGTTTCTCCTACAGTAATAGGAGTTTTTTGAATTTAGAAACAGTCGGTTTTAAAAAAGTCTTTGATTCCCTACATTTTATAAAAGAATAAAAAGAATTCAAATATTACATGAGTTTGCCTGAAATAACATTTCCTCATCAGATAAGCCTAATGCCTTTTATTCCAGATATTAATGAAATAGAAAAATTGGTGTCCTGCAGAATTCTGAAGGAAAAGTCTACTATTAACAATCATTCTTTATGATAAATTTGGAAACACTGACTAATAACAAGAAACCTTGAACTTTAAGATACTGGGTAGTGCATAGGATAGAGTGCTTAGACTGGGTTTAGGAAGATTTAAGTTCAAATTTAGTCTTTAAATATTAATTAGGTGTGACATCTTGGGCAAGTGGCTTACCTTCTTACTACCTCAGTTTCCTTATCTATAAAATAGAGATAATAATAACATCTATCTCCCAAGGTGGTTGTGAGAAGAAAATAAGTTCATATTTATGAAATGATTTTCAAACCCTAAAGCACTATGTAAATGCTACTTATATAATAAGTTGGATTTCTTCTGATTTATTTTGAAGACCTTTAAAAAGTGCTATATATATATTTATACATATATACATATTTATATATATACCTTTTTTTTAGATGAGATTGTAGGAATTAGTTTGCCTAAAATAAAGGATGTAATCTTATTTTCTCCAAAGCTTAAAATATATCTCCAGAAATAGCTTCTGTACATAGGAATATATGCTCATTCTTTGCATCACTAAAAAAAAAAAATTAACATGTATAGTTGGGTTTTTTTGGTTGGTTATTTGATTCTTTTTTCTTCCTCCTTGAAGAGAACCAAAATGACATTGCTGTGTTAGAGTTAAGTTACAATGTATCCGACTGTGGCTGATCAGACCAATATGAACTCAGAATGCTCTGCCACAAGAATGGCACTGAGTCAGTATGAACATTTGGAGTAGTCTCTCTGACTTTGTAACATCTCACATTTCTTCTGAGTTAATTGAGCATCTTCTCTGATAAGGGCACACAAGCTGGGTATCTATCATGTTGCACAATTAATTCTGAACTTCCTAAGAGAGCTCTTGTATCACTTTTTCTGACCACCACATGTATGCTTGCCCTTTGTGAGTTCTCCATAAAACAATCTTTTTGGCAAGCATACATATAACATTCAAACAATATGGCCAGTCCAAGAAAGATGTGTTCTCAGGAGTAGTCTTTGAATCCTTGGAAGTTTACTTTGTGAAAGCACCTCAGTGTCTGGTACCTTATCCTGTTAGGTGATCTTCAGAATCATCTTAAGACAATTCATAAGTGGGATAAAGACTAAATATTCAAATAGTGTGTGATACTGGTTCTTGTACAGCCATCAAGAAGCAGCATTCTGAGTGGCAAAATATGACTGGGCTTAATGCATCTGTACGTCATCAGGGTATATCACTTTTGGACTTCCCCTTTCATTCAGGTAGAATCATAAATTGGTGGAAGGAAGTATGGTCTTAGACAATGCACAAACCAATTTGTTTGTTTTTGTTTTTTGGTTTTTTTTTTAAGAGAAAAAGAATAAGACCTATCAAGGACAAATAACTGGCTAGAAGTAACAAAGAGTTAATTACTGGCACAACTTGGATCAGAATGCAAGTCTTATAATTTCCAGCCCAGGGCTTTTTCTGCTACTATATACTACAACTCAAAAGTGTAGTCCCTCCAAAAGTGGCACTTAGATGATGAGGATTCAAAAGTTGAGAGTATCCCTGAGTACATGAGCATTTCACAAACTGTGCTTTAAGGAACTGTGGTGATATAGCATAAATAGGGATTCTGGGAGAGAATTTTGCTATTACTTATTATTTTCCCTCCAAAATAATAAAACTAAAATAATGCATATATCAAAATGCTTATTACATATGACATTTAGTGAACATTAAAATAGGCTTAATTTTCTTTATTTTTGCTCCAAAAATTCCTCAATTAGAGAAATAAGTTGCTGGTAGCATAGTAGATAGAGTTTAAGGCCTAGAATCAAGAAGAAGTGAATTCAAATTCTACTTCAAATACTTGCTAGCTATGTGACCTTGGAATAATCAATTAATCTCTGTCACAGTTTCCTCAGCTTTAAATAGGGATAACAATATTACCACCTACCTTGTTAGTATTGTTGTGAGGATTCAATGTGAGAATATTTAAAAAAAAAATGAACGTAGCATAGGGCTTGGTTTATAGTAGATGCTATATAAATAATTATTCCCTTTCCTGACTATTCTTCCTTTTGATGGTATTCTACATTTTAATATCCTTCAAAAAGCTTTTTTGAGCTTTGTCATCATAGCCATCATTATTATTAGATATTAATAATCAATTCACATTGCTATTAAATAATATTTTAAAAATCAAATTCTCATACTTTGATAGTGTTTAGCTTTATATAGCCCTAGGTCAAATTGTTATTCTGTTATTACTTTTTTATATTTAACATTATGCAGACTATTAATAATAATAATAATGACATTCTACAATGCTTTAAAATTTGTAAAGTGCTTACCTAAAACTTCTGTGCTCAGATTGGTTTGGGAAACATTGAATTACTAAATGGGTCTCCTGGATATCAACAATATGGTTATCGGGCAGAGAGATTAACAGATCTTTTTTTCTTCATGGAAATAGTGATGATAGCTTTAAGAGAGAATTAAAATTCTCTTTAGGACTGGACCCTTTTTAAGGTCCTACTCATTTTTCTCCTCTTCACAAATTTCTTCTCCATCCATTAATCTTCTCTACTTCACCTTCTGACCTGTTTTAGTGTTTGCCACATCAGTTGGTCCCATTAGACTGTATGTATGTGAAGCAATTTTTCCAATCTTAGGATATTGCTCAATCACAGGTGGGTTTTTAACACTCCATAGCACTTGTCCGAATGATAAACATGATAGAGAGGAAAACATTCTGGGCCAAATCACGAGTTAGGCCAGGCATTAGTAGAAATTGAAATTAGACAAGATAGTCCATTTTTTTTTCTCCTTCCAGAAAGCTCTGTGTAGAAAACACTACACTATCTCTAGGAAAGAAATCCGGGGTCTTAGTGCAAGTGTCAGCTTTTCATAAGGAAGAATAACAACTTTAATATTTTCTAAAGGTTTAGGACAAATATGGTGAGATATCTTTGAAAGTTTTTCATTATACTCTAGCCTAAACTCTAATTAGACTCCCCTAGCAGAATCAGATTAAACTATAATTGAGAAATATTTAAGAAAATAAATAAAAACATAATAAAACATAGATAAGGTTAATTTGTGGTTTTCAAAATCAATATCTGGCCAGTGGTGACCCATTGAACTGAACACCACTGCTTTAGCAAGTTGCCTCCACTAAAGGTGTTTTTTGGGGAAAAGTTCTGATTTCACAATAATTCATTAAGTTCTTTTGTTTCCCAATTGCATCTCAACCTGTCCAGACTGATATGACAATCATATAATTATAAAATGTCAAAGTTAAGCAAGTTGGTCCAATCTATGAATGCATAAGTCTTTTTATAACTTTTCTGAGAAGTGATTATCTAACCTCTTCTTGAAGAGGAAGAAAGAAGGGGGAAATAAGTATTTATATAAAGTGTTCACTGTTTCAGGAGCTTTATTACTTCTTTTGATCCCAAAAATAACCCTGGAAGATAGATACTACAATTAGCACCATCTGATAACTTGAGAAAACAGAAGCAAACAGGGATGCAATGATTTGCCTAGGGCACATAGTAAGCATTTGGGACCAGATCTGAATTCAAGTCTTGATTCTGGGTCCAGTGGTTTATCCACTAAGCCACCTAGTTGCCCTAATGTTGAAAGAATTGGGTAAATCATTACCCTATTCTACTTTGGTGAAGCGCTTTTTATTAGGAAAATTCTTTCTTTTATCAATCTTCACTTTAACTATCTCTACACTTTCTACATATTTTCTATTTTGCTTTTTCTGGTATCAGATTTTCAGATATTTGAAGGTTTATTAGCTTCCTTTCTACTCTTCCCAGCTTGCTGTCCATCATTTCTTTAAGCTATACAATCTTTGCATTTTATAGTCTCTAGTTTCCCTCACTATCCTAGCCACCCATTTTGGTTTTGGACACTCTATTTGTTGTTATTTGGATTATAAATCTTTTCCTGGGCAAAGTACATTAGCCTGGTTTTGCACTAAATGTACCATCTTAGTTAATTTTAAAGTAGAAAAATATTTACCTTAAATACATAATTAGGTCAAACAGGTAATAAGAATGACAATCTAGGATGACACTATGTGGTTGTCTTCTTAAGTTTGTAAATCCATACTTAAAGAACTTCTCTTTCAAGTGAATTGTACATAGAAATGTAATATTATAGTAATGATGAGGATGAGGATGATGGCCATGAGTAAGATAAAGATTATTGCATGATTATGTGTGACAGAAATGAAGCTTATGCAGTGTTCAGTCATGAGTCGTTATCTTTCTTCCACAATTTTGAGTAACTAAGAAGAATACTTGGGACTTCCTGAAAGATATATATAATAATGGAAAAATATTTGAATAACTTAAATTTTTCAAAGCTGATTATGACTATTTATTTTCAGTTAAAATACTATTTTTGAGTATTATCTGTAATGATTGGGTGAAACAAGAAAGTTCCAAGAACAATAAAGAGAAATAATAGGAGGAAAAGTCTGAGATTGGGTTTATGGTAAAAACCTAGAGGACAGGAAAAATGCTAGAGCTTGTGGCCTCAATTTGCATGGAGGACTTAATATCATTAGAGTGGAGAACCCTTGAAACTTTTCTTGAGTTTCCTGAAAAGTTGTGGGGACTAAAGAGGTAGTAGCATCATAAAAATTGGCAAGAAGCTAGAGAGAAAAAAAAAAAACTATCCTGTACTGTCCTGTTTCCCCACTTCTCTACTTTTAAGTAGCAAAGAGGAGCAGGCAGGATTTGGAATGGGGGGATGGTTTAAATGCTCTTCCAGATAACAACTCTTCAGCTACTTGAAGATGGCTATCAAGTATTTGTTACTCAGAACTTTATCCTGGGTTTTTATATATACCTTTGGGATGTTTCTATATAAGATATCTATTTTGTTTTTGCTCTTTTAATAAAGCATATATATATATGTATATATGTATATATATATATGTGCACATACACATATATACATACACATACATATTCCCAAATTTTCTGTATGTGGGACAAAAGCTAAGAGAAATGAGGATACGATTAGATTCTCTCATTCTTCATATGACGAGAACTTGGAATTGTATGTATAGATCATTGGCCACTGTCTCTGAAAGGCAGTTTTTCTTAAAAAAATGTGAGTTGAGGCTATCCAAGACTCCTGAATTTCCCTCTAATTTAATTTAAAAACCGTTAACATATTGGCCAGGTTAAGACTCTCTCTTTCTCTCCCTTTCTCCCTCCTCTTTCTCCCTCCTACTCTCCTTCCTCATTCTCTCCCTTCTTCTCTCTCTCCCTCCTTCTCTCTCTTTACTCTCCCTCCTGCTCTCTCCCACCCACCCTCCACCCAATCTTTCCTTCCTTCTCTTTTTCTCTCCTATTTTTCTATTTTCTTTTCCTCTCTTTCCTTCCTTCCCTCTATTTCTTCTACTTCTTTCATTACTGTCTCCCTCTCTTTTCTACCTTTCTTTTCCTCCCTTCCTCCCTCTCTCTCCCTCCTCTTCTCTTTCTCTTCCTCTTCTCTTTTTCTTTCTCCTTCCCTCCTTCTCTCTCTCTTTCCTCTTTTTCTATTTTCTTTTTCTCTATTCTCCTTTATTTCCTTCTTTCCCTCTCTTTATTCCACTTCTTTCATTACTTTCTCCATCTTTTCTCTCCATCTCTTCCCCCCCTCTCTTTCTGTTTCTCTCTGTCTCGGTTTGTCTGTCTCTGTCTCTGTCTCTCCCTTTCCCCTTCTTCGCTCTCTTTCCCTCCCTCCCTCTCTCTTTCTCTTCCCCTCCCTCTCTTTTTCTCTCATCTGTTTCTATTTTATTTTTCTCTCTTCTCCTTTGTTTCCTTCCTTTTCTCTCTTTCTTCCCCTTCGTTCATTACTTTCTCCCTCCCTTCTTTCCTTCCCAACAAATGAAGCCCCAATTTACTTTTGAATTTCTCTAAACATTAGGAAGTTTTTTCTAACATCAAGCCTAAATTTGTTGCTTTGCAACTTTCACCCACTGAGCTTACTTCCTTCTGATATCAGGTACAACAAGTCTAAACCCTCTTCTAAATGACAGCCCTTCAAATACTTATTATGTTCTTCCTGGGTCTCATTTTCAAGTATCCAATTTCTTCAACTAATCAAGAAATGATAGAACTTAGCAGGTCTTCACTAACCTGGTAGCATACTTTTGATTCTCCTCAACTTATTAATGACTCTTCCACTGTAGGGGTTGGCATATTTTACTTAATAAATGGACTTTCTCTCATTATCCATCCATCTATATATTCTTACTTCAATGATTCTATATAACATAAGCTGTATCAACAAAAGTTTAAAATAACTGGTCAATCCAGATTGGGGAAAAAACCCAACAGCTAACACCAATAAATCATTATCTGCATATTTCATACATGTGATTCCAACTTTTTGTATTTACTGGGTTTTTAAGTGAATTCATTAAGGATTTGGCACTGTATAGACTAAATCATGCTATACTTTATTTTCTTTTTATTATATTTCAAACTTATTGAATATATATCAAAGTCGTGAGGAATGAAATACCCGAATGCCTGACTATGAACCTAATCTTATGACAAACACAGAATGTCTCCAGTAATTTTCAAGATTTTATTATTGTTAAATAGACAGTTATTTCTTCTTGTAAGTGTGAAGATTTCAAAATAAGTTGAATTATTAATTCTAAAAAAATAGCTATGGAAAGACAAGATCAAAGAAATAAATTAAAAAAATGTGTTTTGTTTTGCTGTGTGTGTGTGTGTTCATCCCTAAAGAAAATTATCTTTTTGAATAAAGCAAATCATTCTCTAACTTCTATCTCCATTTTGTTCCGCATTGTTAATGTCAAGTTTAGGTAGAAAAGACAATGATATAATGATATAATTCATTTTTTTTGCGTGTGTGCACGTATAAACAAAAGTCTAAAATCTTAAATATTAAAAAAATAATTTTAGAAACAATAATTTAGGGCAAAAATATAGACCTTATCTTCACTAAGTAATCAACATTCATACTTGAGGTAACAGTTTTCAAAGAATTTTGGGAGAGATTTCTGTCAGCAAGTCATACACACACAATCACATTTGTATTGTATCACAAAAAAAAAAAAGAAAATTCTAGCACCAAGGAAAAATGTGCCATATACAGTTCCAAGGAGGGACAGATAATACCTTTTAAAGAAAACGGAGGAGGACATATGAGGACTTAAATATTCTGGAGAAGAATGAAAATATCACAAGAAACTAATAGAGCTGCACTTTGACCAAGTTCAACCAATAGCTTCTGCAAGTTAAGCTTGAAACATCCATTACCAATATTTTTCACACAAATGTAAAGGTTTTAGGCTGGCTTTGTCTCATTGTGTCCTATCAGTCTTTTAGATACAGAAAAGAGGTAAATAACACTAAAAATTTTAACCTTTTCCACGTTAAATTTCCCTAGACAGGCAGATTTCACAACTCTGTGAGAAGGCAAATTGTTCAAATTCAGGATATTTTTCTTTTTCTCATTCTAATTTATAATAATGCCTTTTTTTTAAAGAAAAAAAAAGAATCCTGATTTCATTTCTTCTTTTCATTTACCATTATCATTTCCAGATACTCTTGGCTATTCAAGATTTCAGAAACTACTTGTCAGGCAACCATTATCATAGTTCTGACTTTCCTTTTTCTTTTTTGAAAGCATATGAGAGGAGAAGAATAATGAGGCTATGCTAGAAAATATATATTATTCCTGAAACCTCATGCATCACTCTCAGTTTTTCCTTCCATACACAGCAAAACAATTACCTCCTGACCTTGAAATAAAAAAAAAAAAAACACCTCAGGAATTTCACCATGTTAGCCACCTAAAACTCTCCCAAACTAGGACTTTTTCTTTGCCAATTTAATAACATTAATTCTACCCTTTAACATAATTAAGGACTGATATATCTAAAACATATATATGTATATATACATATGCACATGTACATGTTTGTGTATATAAAATATAGTATCACATCAAATAGTATTGAAGTTTTAGTTCAACCCAAAAAGAAATGAAGAAGAGGGAAAACATAACAAAACAAACTCCTATAACACCAAATCATAAAACCCCTCTGGTATTTCTTGAAACTGATACATAGGTTAATTCTTTCCTAAAGACATGTGTTTAATCATTTGAAGTAATAAGCATGTTGAAGAAAAGGGTAAAGATGAATTTGTTTCCTCTGAGTCTTCATTACTGAGATGCATTCAAGCATGCTTTTATAGATAATGACTTTAAGGAAAGTTTGACTTACATTCTGTTTCCCCACAATGTTATCAAATGGGAGTTCAGGGCTCCAGGATCCTTCTGTAAATGTGGCCCCACTGTTTCTCCTATCTGAGGAGCTGACCGACTCCTTTACAATGTCTTCAGGCAAAGTCAGAAGACTTTCCTCTGGCTGTTTTATTAAATAGGTCTCTATGTTATGTTTTCTCAAGAATTCATTTCGTTCTTTACCGTGTCCTTCTTCAACATTATAATCACCATTGAGGCAGTCCAGTGTTGCTTTGGAGATGTGAATCCTCCTACACGTACAAAACAGTAGTCAGTGAAGATTCTGAATAAGTGCTCTCTTGTCCCCACAGAGAAAGAATATTATCTTTGCCCCAAATTTACATTGTCGCTACTTTCCCACTCAAATGCATCATTTACATTGAACATGGGGTACTATATAGGCACTCATTTAAGTATAATACCAGTCATCCTGAAATAATAATAGCTAATATTTACATGGTACTTTGAGTATTACAACACAGTTTACAAATAGGATCTCATTTTGTCTTTATGGCATCCCTGGGAGGTAGGTACCATTATTCTCCCCATTTTACAGATGAGGAAACTGAAACTATCAGAGGTTAAATCACTTGTGTAGAATCACACAACCAGTATCTGAGGGCAGATTTGAATTCAGGTCTTCCTGCCTCCAATACCACAACTCTATTCAATGTATTGCCTTAATCCATTTAATTTCAGGCCCAAACTAATAAGCAATATACAAGTGACTTCTACCTGAAGGCTTCTAAAATTTGATGTATAGATTAAATGATTTTTCAGTAGGATTAGATTAAATTGGAAATTTATCTGTAAAATAAACTGGAACAATAATTGTGCAACTTATCTAACCACTTTTTTGTACCATTATTTGAATATGTTTTTACTATGATTTAAACTTTTATACTCTTATATTTTGTCTCCTTATTTAGAAAATAGGTTACACAAGGGAACGTGCCTTGTTATATATTTCTGTGTTGCCACAATGTCTGGTAAAGTTTCATGCTTATAGAAAGCATCTGATAAGTTTGTTGATTTAATTTATTATTTCCTGAAAGAACATTTTCTACAAGATCTGAACATTCTACTGATGGTACTACTCCCCTTTCTCACCAAGCTGCTTCCTCTTTTGATCTCTGTTGCAATTACTCTGGTGCCCTCCATGCTAGCCAATTAAATGAAATCCCTGTAACAGAATGTGAGAGCATCACTATGAAGTAACATGTGCCCTTACATAAAGAATCCAATAAGAATATAGTAATTTGGGGTATCCTACACTCTACCAGCAAGCATCCATAGGTAGCAGCGAGTTACAAGGATATAATTGGAATAAAAATCTTTAGAAATTGAATTTGGTTAAGGATTCCTTAAAAATGCATAGAAAAAGTACAAATAATTATAATAATAGATTTTTTAGTATGTTGAAATTTGACACATTTCTCCTTCCAACAACTAGTCTTTCTTTCTTGTATATATGTATGTTATTGTATATGTATATATTGTATATGTATGCAATAGTCTTTTACAGCCACCTGCTCATACTATCAATGGGGAAATTTTAGTATAATCATTTACATCTTAGAAATAAGCAAATGCTACAAATTATGATGACTTACAGTTTTGTTGATTGTCTAGATTTAAGAAAGTGTAGGAGCTTTAAAAATGTATTGATTTATTAGTTCTATTAATTAACAAAGTCTTTTGGCATTTCATGAAGATAATGCCCCATTATACATTCTGAGATCTGTGCCCAAAATAGAACTCTTTTTTAGTGTTGAGGTGTTTAATTCTTCTCATGGGGAAGGAAGCCTGAAAAAATGAACCACATATATTTACAAAAAGTATGACATTCTTTGAAATTAATGAAGAAAATAAAAATGGTATGCCAGCCAGTGTTTGGCATTAAGATTGGCATTTTCTCTTGACTCTCTACTTTATTAGTCTCCTGTTAGTTCCACAGGGAAATATTTGCATCTTCTGAATCAATATTATATTTTCCATGGTAAAAGATAACTTCACCTTTACTTATTACAGACTCTTCTTCTGAAATTATAATTAATGTTCATTTAAATATTTTCATAAGGACTTTGTTTTAGGCTTTCAGTTTCATTAATGGTATTACTATAAAAGCATAGGCTTTAAGACTATGCTGGCTGAAATTCCCAGGATCAGAATTCCAAGGTTAAATTTTATAGCAAAGGATCCTGGCTATTTTTAAGCAACATTCTTCTGAACTGAGTGGGAAATTATCTGGGTATGGGTGTGTGCAGGCACACACCATCTATACATCTCTAGAGACATCTCTCTCTCTCTCTCTCTCCCTCCCGTCTTCCTTCTCTCTTTCTCTCTCCCCCCCTCTCTCTGTCTTTCTATCTCCCTCCCTTTCTCTCTCTCTCTCCCTCCTTCCCTCCCTTTTTCTCTCTCTGTCTCTCTGCCTCTGTCTCTCTGTCTCTGTCTTTGTCTCTGTCTGTCTGTCTGTCTGTCTCTCTCCTCTGTAACTCACTTTTTGGCTTCATTTGTTGAGGCACTAGAATTTCATGCCTTATCAGGTAGCAAAGTTGCCTATAACTAAAATTATTCAAGTACAGCCTGAATGATTACTTTTTAGCCATATTATAAAAAAATTGTGTTTAGCTCTAAGTTGTACATCACAGTCTCTGAGGTACAAAAATGAGTGCTAGGAAAGATCTGAGGAAGGAATATATTTGTGGTGAATAAGGAAGGCATCATGGATATAGTAGTGCCTCAGTTAGGCATTGAAGGAAAACAATTTTGAGGTGGAAAATCAGGGATTTTATTTTAGACATAAGATAGATGTATAGATGAAAGAAAGAAAAAGAAAGAATGAAAGAAAGATTTTTAAGTGCTTACTATGTGCCAGGCACTCTGTTGTGGAATGGAATAGACTGCCAAAGAAATCTGGGGGTTCCCTTACACTGACGCTCTTTAAGAACATGCTGAGTGACCATTTGTCTGCTATGTTTTAGAGGAAGAAGCAGCAAGATACAGAGGACCATGACCTAGACTTAAAATTAATCCTAGGTTCAAATCTTAACTCTGACACGTTAGTTATGTGACCATGAGCAAATAACTTTATCTCAATGAGCCTCATCTTTTCATCTATAAAATGAAGATCTTAATATCTCTAATAAATACCTCATGGGGCAGCTAGGTGGCACAGTGGATAGAGCACCAGCCCTGAAGTCTGGTCTCAGACACTTAACATTCCCTAGCTGTGTGACCCTGGACAAGTCACTTAACCTCAATTGCCTCAGCAAAAAGCAAAAAAAAAATACCTCACAGGGTTTTTGGGAAGCTTAAATGGTATGTGTGGAGGGTCCTGAAAACAAAATTACTATATAAATGTCTGTTATTATTCAGATATGGGGTAGGCTTAGTTTTGAGGGCTCTGGCACTTCTGTGGAGAACAAGAGATTTTTTTGTTCACTATAATAGAAAGCTATTTAACAAGCAAAGCTCTCCAAAACTGAAGTAGGCTGCTTCATGAGATGGTAGGTGATCTGTTGCAAGGGATCGTCAGTACAAGTTCAATGACTTCTTGCACAGTGTGTATCAAAGAAGATTGTCATTCAGAAAATAGCTGCTTTAGATGGCTTTTCAAATCAGGCATTTTGCATTTATTAAACACTTGCTATGTTATAGGCACTATATTAAGTATTGTTAATAAAAGGAAGTTATGCCCTCCTCCTAGCTCAGTCTAATGGAGAACCCTGCAACTAAGTAGAATTAAAGGCTAGATTAGGGATAGTTTCAGTAAAAAGGCTTGGAGGGGGGGTGGGTCAGGAAAGACCTCTAGAACAAGATGAACATTAGCTGGAATTTGAAGGAAGCCAGGGAAGCCAGGAGGTAGAGATGAGGAGGGAGCATGAGGAACAGCCACTGGAAAAGTAGGTTTGAGAATATGTGAAGAGGAGTAAGTTGTGAGACACAGAAAGATAGAAAATGGACAGGTTATAAATAGGGCTTTATAAGCAAAGAGTGGTTTTTTTATTTGATCCTGGAGGTAATAGGAAGCCATTGAAATTTATTGGAAAAGGGATAACATGGTCAGACTTGCACTTTAGAAAGACTGATAAATGAAGAATGGACTAGAGGGGGAGAGACTTGAAATAGAGGCCCTTGCAATAATCCAGGCATGGGGTGATGAAGGCCTGCATCCAAGGGCCTGTCAGAGGAGAGAAGGGGATAGGAAGATAGATTTTGGAGAAGCTTCCAAATCTGATACTCTGTGATGCTGAGGGGTGATACCTGATCATAATAATGCCATCTTATAGCCCTGGGCTATATCTTATGTCCTATATCCAATTTAATCTTCACAACAAGCATATGAGGTAGTTCCTGCAGGTGTTATTACCCTTACTTTATAGACACAGATACTGAGGCTCAAGGACCCTATGATCACATAAAGTAAATGACAAAGGCATGATTTAGATTCATGTATTTTTTTTTAACTCGTCTAATTATAAATAATATTATACTGTGCTATTTTCCACAATTCATATTTGGGACTCCAGGTTTTGGGGAACCCTGTTATCAGGGTTCAAGAAGTAGATTTGGGAGTGTTTTCTACACAGAGGAGATAAATATAAACATAGGAAAGGATGAGATTAATACAAAGAATTGTAGGGAGACTAGAGGGCCAAGAACAAAGCCTAGACAAAATCCACATGAATCAGTATAGAGAATCTTAAACTGAAGGCTATGGACTAGTTTTCTTTTTCTTTTGTTTTTCTTCATTTCTCTATCTATATATTTATTTATTCAATATTTCTCCAGTTACATTTAAAACATTTTTTACATTAAAAAAAAAAACTTGAGTTCTAAATCCTCTCTCTTATTTCCACCCCCATTAAGAAACCATATGTAAAATTATGCAAAACATTTCCATAAAAGTCAAGTTGTGAAAGAAAACACAGATTTCTCACCTTAATTTAAAAAAAAAACCCTCAAGAAAAATATAGCTAAAAGAGGAGAGAGAGAAAGAGAGACACGGAGACAGAGAAAGAAAGAATGTGGAATAGTTTTCTTTAGGAAAAAAAAAAAGCTTTGATTTCCTTTGCAATATGCATGTATATAATTTATATTTATCTGTGTATTTAAGTATTTATGTATCTATGTATGTACCTATGTATCTAATTTGTATTCCTTTAAAAAAATTCTGAGCAAAGTAAAGTTCAAAGGCTTCACTTGGGTGCTAAAGGGATCCATGATACAGAAAGGTTAAGGATCCCCACACCAGTGAGAGGAGGAAGAAGAACCAGTAATGAGATATCCAGAGCTTTTTCTGAGGGTATAGAAATTTAGAGGGAGCACTATCAATGTGATCTGTCTTTCAGTAACATAGAAACAACTGACCTTAGCATCTCATTAACAGCTAGTTTAGATAAGAAGGTACCAGACAACATCTTCCTTCTATGGGAACTCACTCTAGGTGAAGTCCTCCCTGATCCCTTCAGATCCCTGGCTAGCAAATGACCTCTCAACCTATTAATGATCTGCTACTTTCCAGCACCTTATCACAACCTCCAGTGACAGAATCCTCATTTCCTTCAGAGGCAACCCATTCTAGTATTAGATGGTCAGAGTTGAGTTCAAATATGTCTTCTTGTCTCTTCACTCAAATGTCCTCATTAATAGTGTTCAGGTCTTCTTAAAAGATTTTACCAGGAAGGAGAAAATGGCAAAGCTAGAATTCTTAATGGAGTCAAGTAGGGAGGAAAAAAAAGACAGGATGTGTTTAGGAAAGAATGAGCAGTCTGGCTTGGCACTTTTTTAGATTGTGCTTTCTGTAATACTTTATGTATTTTTGGCCATACCACTATTTATCGATGACATTTGAATGAAGTGATAGAGTACAGAGAGCACTGAACTTAAGAGTCAGGAAACTAAAACCTGGCCTCAGACACTTAGTAGCTTTGTGATCATGGGTAAGTCACTTAATCTCTCTGCTTCAATTTTCTCATCTATAAAATAACAGCAATAATAATAGCACCTAACTTCCAAGGCTGTTGTGAGGATAAAGTGAGATGATATTTGTTAAGCTCTTTGCAAATTTTAAATTGCTATATAAATGCTAGTTATCAAAAACAGAAGCCATTAATTATGGACTTATTAGTTTTTTTTAAATTAAAAATCAATTTTTGCTCTTTTTCCCACTTTCCTTGCCACTTAAAAATCCCCCAAAGCTGTTTGTGCTTATTATCCTCAATATAGGTCTTAGTACATAGTAAGGACTTAATACATTTCTGTGGAGCTGTACTGAATTGCAATTTGGTGGAATGACTTATTCAATAGAATTCAATTCAATACAGTTCACTGAGCATTTATTAAGTGACTACTATGTTCTAGGCAGGGGGAATATCAAGAAATAAAAGCTAAATGACATTTATGAGGATGTTAATTTAAAACATATCAAACATCTGGGATGGGGAAGAGTAGGGCAAAAAAGATGTCTTATAATAAGGGATATTTGCACTTAGCCTAGAAGAATCCTGGGAATTACAAAAGGTAGAGGTGAAGAAGTGAACTCATTAATTAATTAATTAAACAAACTATAACCAGTGACCCAGCATACTCAAAACATTCTCTAATGATCTGAATGCTTGTTGTCTTATCTCCACCACTTTCTCTGGAGGATTTCATGAAGTTAATGATTGTGTTATATTAATTTTTGTATGTCATCTTTCCCCTTACCTATATTTAGCATAATGCCTTGCACTCAGTGGTGATAAAATAAATAATTAATGAATTCATCTGAAATTAAATAGTCAAGAACTGAAGAAATGAACTATAGTGTAAGACAAATTGCTCACTCTTACAGATCACTGTGGTTCATTTCTACTTTCTATCTGGGATACCATTAAAGTAATACACAACAGGTTTTCAAGACATTTTGCAGAATTCAAGATCCAGAGAAGACCTGATAGTCTGAATTATTTTGATTGGCTGTGTAAATGAAACCACCATATGATTAAGTGAGTCCTTTGTGCAGTATTGACATGGCCAAGATGTATAAGACATGTTCAAGCTTTTGCTTCTTTCCTGAAATCTCTCAGGTCACTCATTTGTTCTTTGCTGTCTTCTAGAGATGTCATATTTAATAGGATTTTGGAAATCCATATTTCATAACTCCTCCTGGATTGCATATCTATTGATGACAAAAATTGTTTAATTTTGTCTATGTTTTCTCAGTCTTTGGCATATAATTGGCCCTTAGTAGATATTTGTGGAGATAAATTGAATTGGAATTTAAGTTCCCATGGATGCAAATAATTAATATATTGGTTATCTTCGAGAAGTAAATGAACATTAATAAAATGTAAAATGAAGTCCAATATAGATTGCATTTGGTTAATTAGTCAATCTGAATGTCATGCCTTTTTATTTTCTTTGCATTTTACTTCCTCCTAAAGGGACAAAGGAAGGCATGAAACAACTATTAAAGATAAAATGTATGTTCTGTGTCCCAGAATTCCATAAAGTGAAATGGATCTGCGACTGTGACTCCAAAATTTTTACCCTTCCTAAAATACTGCCCATTAGCAATGGATGAGCCAATAGCCATTACATATATATGTGTGTGTATACATACATATAATATATTTTATATATATGATAACCATGAAAATTTATTTCTTGAGCTTCAAAATGCAAGTTCTTTATCTTAGTCCCTCTTCTTTCTCTTCCTTTCTTTCTCCATAAATAAGTTTTCTGCCCTTTCCATATGAGAAAATTTCACAACCCAAAGGTAAGATATTTTCATATATTGCCAATTTTCATCCAAGTTGTTACTCAAGAAGAAAAGCAGGATTAGTCCTTAGAGTTACACTTCTGCACTGAGTAGCATTCTCTAGGTGGTGCAATCCAAAACTCTTGCATTTTAGTCATATTTATAAAATCTTTCTTCTATTATTTGAAATGTTAACATGCTCATTATAGTCTTAGTATAGTAGATCTCATTGTAATTCAGTTTTTTGAAAATCAGTCATCTACGAGCCCTGTCCATTCGGCTAGAAAGTGACGAGACATTCTCTTAAGCCCTCCACAAAACCAGTACTAATCCTCTACAATCTTAATTCCTCTGGTTGACAAGGCAGCTGTCAGACCAAAGGCTTTATTAACCAAAATACTCCATCTTCTAGTCATAACTGTAAATGAGCTATTCTTGATAATCTCTTCCAAGATGAGGTAATAAAATATAGAACTCTGAAAACTCTGTTTCAGAGACTATAATTAGAATTGCATATGTAAGGAAGGAAAGGGCCCCACATGTGCAAGAATGTTTGTGGCAGCCCTTTTTGTAGTGGCTAGAAACTGGAAACTGAATGGATGCCCATCAATTGGAGAGTGGATGAATAAATTATGGAATATGAATGTTATGGAATATTATTGCTCTGTAAGAAATGACCAGCAGGACGATTTCAGGGAGTCCTGGGAGAGACTTGCATGAACTGATGCTGAGTGAAATGAGCAGAACCAGATCATTATACATGGCAACAACAATACTATATGATGATCAATTCTGATGTACATGGCTCTCTTCAACAATGAAATGTTTCAAACCACCTCCAATTGTTCACTGAAGAAAGCCATATACACCCAGAGAGAGGGATGTGAAATGTGGACCACAACATAACATTTTCATGATCTCGATTTATGCTTGCCTGCATTGTGTTTCCTTTATCTGATTTTTCTTTCTTGTAGATATGATTTTTCTTGAACAATGATAAGTGTGGAAAATGTATATATATATTTGATATGTCAAATATTTTAACATAATTAACATGTGGTGGATATCCTGCCATCTAGAGGAGGGGTAGGGAGCAGGGAGGAAAAATTTGTAACAGAAAGCTTTGTAAGGGTTAATGTTGAAGAATTACCCATACATATGTTTTGCAAATAAAAAAATAAATTAAAAAAAAAGAATTGGATATGTGAGTTTTGGAAGAAATACATAGGTTCTGGTCCAGGAAATGGAACTCAAGGTAAACGGAAAGGGACTATATGAAAATAAAGGGTCAATTCTTACATACCTTCAACACCTGAGACTTGATGTAGAGAATGATGATAAGAAAGAGGAACTGTATCATTCTTAATCATCCAAGAAAGACCAAGTAAAAGAACTGATTCTGTAATTAGGCTATCAGAATTTGTGGGCTGGACAAGAGTCAGCTAATCTCTGGGCTAGAAGTCATCTCATCTCCTCAGGAATATATCCAACAGCTCTGCCATCTAGCTTTTATACCTATCAAGTAGACTAATGTAGTTGACAAAGATGTTTTAACAAAATGAAAAAAGGGGATATATGGTCAATTTTTAATTATCCAGAAACTCAGTTAAGTATCAAATTCCTTTCCTTGTTAGCACTGGAGCTAGGGGAAACTAATCAGAGCCTTAGAGAGCTGGTGAACATTTTAACAAGTACCCTTTTACAATGGCATATCTTGTGTTTTCCTTTAGTGAACTATTTGTGGAAAGGCAGCTGGTGAACAATTTTGTCTGTATCTCTCTATCTCAGATCCTGATGTGTTACTCTTGGTGTAAGTAGCTTGCTGATAAATATTTACCAACTGGCTTTCTGAAAATAAGTACACAAAACCACACTTTCAAGTTTAATCTGCATTATTAATTATGTTCTCCATCACTTACTTGTATCTTGGTTCTGTTTTAATCATTCTCAATTCACGGGCCAGAAATAAGACAAGGGTTAGATTAGGCTTTAGTGTGCCAATCTCCGATTTAGACAATCAACAAAATGATTTATAGTATTTGCTTATTTCAAAATATAAATGCCCAACTAAAAATTCAACAGTTGGTTCTCACAAGCTATTTTGATATAGATATAGATCTATATGACACCTCCTCTAGAATGAGACTTCAAGGACTAGAAAGGTGATTACGTCATACCCGGTAACACTAATAAAAGTCAGATTGCTTCTCAAAGATAGAAATTGTTTTGAAACTTTTCCTCATCACCCCAGGAATGAGCTTTTAAATTTCATTAGATTGTATACTCTTGAAGGCATGAACTGTTTTGTTTTGTTTGAGTATTCTCCACTAATTAGCATTGTATCTGAAACAACAGTCAATGCTAAACAAATCTAGTGGCCCCACATATTCCAGTGAACCATGAAATAATACTCAGGAACAATTTTTCAGATAATTTGTTTGTCTGATGTGCAAAAAATTAAAATGTTTTATTTACATAACACATGTCAAGTGAACTACTCAATATGTAAAAACAACTTTAGATCGAATTCATTTTGGGGTAAAATGAATGGTATATTCCAGTTGATTAAAGAGGTGAGAGGTTTATATATTCAGATATTCAGGTTTATAGGAAGGAATTGAAGACTTACTGATCTTGTCAAAGGTAAAAATACTCTAGAACTCCTTGCTCCCACCTAATACCCAGAAGTCTAAGTTATAACCTCAGAATCATAGAGCTAATTAATTGTTTGAAGAGATAATTGACGTTTGAATACCAAACTCCAAAAACCGTTAAGATGGCTTAAAATTTGATTTTTCTAAACATATTATTTCTGTATTCTCTGGTATTTAGTTTTAACAGACATTATTGGAGACCAGTTCTATTCACAGATCATTCAAGTTGTCAGGTCAATAATCATTATTTTAAATGCATGTTGTTTCCCTCTACATCAGAGAATTTTCCAAGTTGTGGCTATGTAATGCGTATGTTTGAATTACAAGGCAAGGAAGAAAATCACAGCATTAGTGAAGCTCATAAGACAGCTTACCCAGGGATTCCACCTGATTCTAGCTTATTCGCGATGTCCACGTCCCAAGACCAAACATCAAACTGCCACTTCCGGAGACCCAAGACTCCACAGAGCACTGATCCAGAATGGATGCCTATGCGCATGTCAATGTCATGCTTTGTCCTTGACCTCACATACCTGTTCAGAAAAGTCAACATAGACATGCATCAGAAAGGGAAGAAGCTCATCTTAAACATCTGTGTGCTGCCAGAGTCCTGCTGGAGAGCTGGATTATGTGTGGAAGTGAGGGATGAGGAGAAATTTGATTTTGATCTTCACCGTGTTCTTATTGGGACAAGGGAGATTAGAAATATAAATAGCACAGAATAGATGATATGCTTGGAAAAGACAGACTCAGAAAGGGGAATTAGTTAAATGGAAAACCTTGTATATGCAGTAGAAAAAGTAATAAATTTTTTTTATTAAAACTTTATTTGCAAAACATATGCATGGGTAATTTTTCAACATTGACCCTTGCAAAGCCTTCTGTTACAAATTTTTCCCTCCTTCCCCCCATCCCCTCCCCTAGATGGCAGGTAGTCCAATATATGTTAACTATGTTAAAATATATGACAAAATAAATATATGTATACATATTTATACAGTTATCTTGCTGCCCAAGAAAAATCAGATCTAGAAAGAAAGAAAAAAAAACCTGAGAAGGAAAACAAAATACAAGCAAACACCAACAGAAAGCATTAAAGTGCTACATTGTGGTCCAGACTTAGATCCCATAGGCCTCTCCCTGGATGTAGATGGCTTTCTTCATCACTGAACAATTGGAACTGGTTTGAAACACCTCATTGTTGAAGAGAGCCATGTCCATCAGAATTGATCATCGTATAGTCTTGTTGTTGCTGTGTACAATGATTTCCTGGTTCTGCTCATTTCACTTAGTGAAAAAGTGATGAATTGAAAATCAGAAGGCCTGAACTTAAATCTGGGCCTAGTCACTTGGTACTTAGGTGATCTCAGGCAAACCATTTATTATTTCTTGGCATCAGTTGCCTTAGCTGTAAATGAAATGGGGTATGGAATGGAGACAGGTTAAACTAGATGGTCTCTAACTTACCTTTTAACTCTAAATCTATGATAAACTAAAACTTATCTCAATCAAAGCATCCTACATTAATTCATTTATCAATACAGCCAAAATTTTTTAGAGGAGACAGACCAGAAAGGTGTGGGCTCTCAAAACTGACAAATAATGATAGTGTAAAGCAATTAAGTTCTGTCTGATTTATAAAAGAGAATACTTAGAGGGGAGAGAGGTATAAACATTTATATTATATTTACTATTTGATAGGCACCATGCTAGGTACTTTTACTTATATTATCTTAGTTGATCACAACAATCTTGCAAGGTAGTATTATTATCATTCCCTTTTTTTCAATTAAGGAAACTGAAGCAAACAGGGTTAAGTGTGTAAGTGATAGCCAGTAAATGTCTGAAGCCAGATCTGAATTCAGGTTTTCCTAACTCTAACTATCATTCTAAGCACTGTGATACCAGCTGCTTGAGCACTAGGTCGCTCCATAGTGCATAAAGTCCTGGGTTTGGAGTCAGTTCATCTCCCCAAGTTCAAATCTGGCCTCAGATACTTACTAGTTGTGTGACCCTAGGCAAGTCATTTCATCCTCTGTGCCTCAGTTTCCTCATCTATAAAATAATCTGGAGAAGGAAATAGCAAACTACTCCAGTATCTTTGTTGAGAAAATACCAAATTGGGTCGCAAAGAGTCAAACATGACTGAAAAACAAAAGATCACCGGCTACTTCCCCTTAGTGGAGTCAGGCCAGGAATTTAGAAGTGTCAGTTAGCTAGCTATTAATTAGTTAGTTTTTTTTAATAATACAGAAGAGGAAAATGAGACTGTGAAGCTTAAATACATAACAAAAGCTGGATTTGAGTTCAGGTCCTCAGGTTTGATTTTTTTATTGTTCTCACAATGTTATGAGATAGTGGTCTTTGAATATTTGAAGGCTTTCACATGGAAATAACAACTGGCCTTGAGATATACTTTAAGCTTCAGACAGTGGTTTACATAAATGATTTCATTAAAACAGCTATCATCCCCATTTTATAGATGAGGAAGGTTAAGGGAGACTAAGTGACTTCCCCACAACTAGCAAATGTCAGAAATAAGATTTAAACCTAGGCCCTCCATGACTTTTCAGTATTTATTTGTATCACACCAAGCAGCCTTTCAAAGAGAAGAAGTGTTAGAATTTCTTTATCTAGCCTCAGAAAGTAAAATGAGTAATAATCAGTAAAATTACAGTACATCTTTCCTTCTTTCTACTTCTATTGCTATTCCTTTAGTCCAATCCCTTCTTCTGGACTATTGTTGAAAACTATATTTGCATGTACTTGGAAAAATAAAATAATATTAAAAGAAAAAAAGAAAACAGATGCACAGAGAGACAGAGACAGAGAGACAGAGACAGAGAGAGACAGAGACAGAGAGACACAGAAAGAGAGAGAGAGAGAGAGAGAGAGAAAGGGAGGGAGAGAGAGGAGAGTAAAAGGGAAGAAGAAAGAGAGGGAGAGAGAGAAGGAGAGGGAGAAGGAGAGGGAGAGAAAAAAGGAGACAGAGAGGGAGGGAGAGAGATTGGCCAGAGTCACACATCAGTAAGTTTCTGATGTCACATTTGAACTCAGGGTTTCTGACTCTGTCCAGCACTCTATCCACTGAACTTCCTAGATGCCTTAAAACCATTTATTGTTCAAACATGTCCAACTCTTCATGATTTCATAAGAGTTTTTATTGACAAAGATACTGAAGTATTCCAGCAGATTAAGGCAAATAGAAATTTCTGTTTCAGAAATTTTCAGAGATTTTCTGATTGCAGAGTCTTCCTAACTCTAGACTTGGTGCTGTATTCTTTATTCCACCTAACTGCTCTAAGGTATTAGTTTTATTTGTCTCTGAAATCCGTCTCTCTTTCACTATATCTTGTATGTCTTTCAGATTGGTATCCCTAACGTGCTACTCTAACCATGTCATACCTCTACTCAAAAATCTTCAGGGACTCCCCATTGCCTTTAGGTTAAAATTCAAATTCTTATTTGGAACTTAAAATCCTCCAGAAACTGGTTCTAGTCTACCTTTCTATGCAGTTTAACCACGATTTCCTCCCATGACTCTATGTTCCAGACAAACTGAACTGCTTTCTGTACCTTTTACAAAACCATGCATCTCATGACTCCATGTCTTTGCTGAAACCTAGAATATCCTCTTTTCACAAAACTCATAGTTTTCACAAAAAAGCCTTTTCTGAAACTTCCTCGTTAGTTCCCACTCTGTCCTCCATTCATTGTCTATTTATTCTGTGTTTACTTATCTGTGAACATGTATCCCACTGGTAGAATGCAAGCTTCTTTAATTAGATTCAATTTAATAAACATTTACTAAATACCTACTATGTGCCAGGTACTGTGTGCTAAGTACTGGGGACACAAATAAGAAAAAGAAAGATAGATGCTGTCCTCAAAGAGCTTACAGTCTAAAAGGGGAAGATAGAACAAAAAAGGAAGTTGACGAGGTAGGGAAGCAAGGGACATTTTGTTCAAACTAAAAACACTGCAAATAGAAAGTGGAGAGCCCTGGAATCAGGAGAATCTGAGTTCAAATCCAATCTTAGTCATTTATCAGCTAGGTGACCCTAGACAAGTCACTTAACTGGGATAACCTAAAAAAACAAACAAAAAGAAAAGCATCCCTCCCCAAATGCCAAAAGTGGAGATTTAAAAGTCTACATCCTTCCCTTCTTAAAGAAAAGCTTTGGAAGGAGCTTAATAACCCACCTTCCAGTCTTCAGTTACAGGGGAGAGGAAGCAAAGAGAATGGGGAGAGTGCTGAGTATTCAGCTCAGATAGTATGGTAATATGATCTTGAGATTTCAAGTGATCCACTTATCCAGGGAAGGGCATCTTAGTCCATGGAGGTGAAACTAGTCTACAGATGATGAGCTGAGAATGGAGAGATTTTTGAGGGCAGAGAATGTCTAATTTTTTTGTTTGCACTCTCAGCACCATTCAGGTAACTGGCACATAACATGTGCCTAAAAAACAAAATTTTAAGCCTTCTTTCATTCACTGATTAATTGAGGCAGATTTAGGCAACATTAAGAAAGTAATACTTTTTAGGTTCCTGTTTGGACTAAATATGGTACATTGTATGCAGTTCTGTTTAAGGCACATCAATTTAGTAAGAATAGTACTGGAGAGTGCAGAGGAGACCAACCATGATTGATTTTTAGCCTGTTTCATATGAGGATCAGTTGAAGAAATTGGGAAGGTTTAACATGGAGAAGAGAAAATTCAGGAAAAATAACTATCTTTAAAAAAGATTAGACTTGTTCCATTTGGTCTCAGAGAAGAGAATGTTTCAATGGATCAAAACTGCAAAGATTGAAATGATAATTTTCAGTAGTAACAACTGTCTCAAAACATAATTATCTTCCTTAAAGAGATGGTGACCTTTTTGGTTAAGGTCTTTTACTTGAGAGGTAGCTAGATAGTTCAGTGAATAGAAAATTGACTCTGCAATCAGGAAAATCTGATTTCAAATCTGAACACAGACATTTACTAGGTGTATGATCCTGAAAATGTCACAAGCTTAACTGCCTCACAAAAATAAGCCCAAAATACAGATCTTCCTCTTGAGGCTGAATAACTATTTATAAAGAATCTTCTTTGGAGGATACCTCTTTGGATATAGGTTGGACTAAAAGGCTGCTCAAGTCCCTCCCAAATCTAAATTCTATAACTCTGCTCCATCCTTGGAGATTTTCAAGGGAGATTAGTTTAATACTTGCCCAAGACATGGTAGAAAGGGTTATTCATGTATATGTTCCTCAGAGTTTTGAATTTTTCTTATCTTTTTTATGGTATGTACTATATACCACAGTGGAGAAGATACATATGTAAGAAGCATCCAGCTGGTCCAATGGATAGGATAGTGGTTGTGGGATTATGAAGACAAGCTCAAATCCTGTCTTAAACTTAATAGCTTCATGTCTCTGGCAAGTCACTGAATTTCCATTTTTCCCAGTTTGTTCATCTATTAAAATGAGGCTAAGAATAGCACCTACCCCTCAGGATTGTTGTGAGGATCATGAAATCATATGCATAAAGCACTTTATAAGGAATATACTATGAACATTCTAGCTGCTGTTATTAAGAGAACTTTTGTTGTTGATGATGTTCAGTAGTTTTAGTCATGTCTGACTATTCATTTGGGGTTTTCTTGGCAAAGATTCTGGAGTTAGTTGCCATTTTTTTTTCTTCAACTCATTTTACAGATGAGAAAACTGAGATAAAGTGAGTCATACAGACAGTAAGAATCTGAGGTCAGATTTGAATTTAGGAACATGAGTCTTCCTGACCACAGACCCAGTACTTTATTCTCTACCTTGATGCTTCAAGACAAAAATATTTGCTTTCAAAGATTTTATAGCACAGAAAAATAATGTGTTCAAGAAGAGTAAGTGAATGAAAGAGGTACAAAACAAGGTGCAGAGAATCTATTTCTGACTTCTCCATTAATTGGCTGAATGACTTTGACTAAAATTAACCTCCCTAGGTGATCTCTAAGCTCCTATCTCTAAAGATATGTTTCTTTGGAAATGTGTGAAGTGATAATGTAAAGAAAAAAATGAAAAAAAAAGATGAAAAAGATAAATTTGGATAATGTTAATTTTATTAGGTAATTAACATTAGCTATAGAATGCATGTTTTAAAAGGAGAGGATTGAGGCTAATTGTTCAAAATAAGAAATATCACATCATAAGAATATCAAACTATACCATGGAACGGTCCTGCTGTTTCCTCATGGTAAATTTAATATTTGAGTCCAATGATGGAAGTGTAATTATTTCCAAGTTGATTAATTTTTTGCAGACATAGATCCTACTTGGAAGTCAAGTGTTGTGATTGGACACAGTTTAAAAAAAAATCACTTTATGACTACTGAGAAGAGAATATTGCCTGACTGTTTTCTGAAATAAAGTGGAGAAAATGTTTCTTTATGTGAATCACCCTCTCTAGCTGAACCCCCAAAGGCAATTTGCTGTGTTCCCATCAATCACTAACACTTTCCTGGTGGTTCTGAGGACAAGAAAAATTATTCTGCCTTTTCAGATTGAGGCTTTCAATTTGAGAAGTGAAATCACTGGTGGTGTTATTATAGCTCTCCAAAAGACATCCACAGAAGAGTCCTGGTTAAACCTAAGTCATGCTAAGATACTAGAAGTCCTTTTACAATTAGAAGACTTCAATGACCAAGTATTTATATAGAGTCTGGATGAGTAGAAAACTTTCTACAAAACATGTAAAACATATTGGTCTTACATTGGGAGTTTCTTAAAGGTAAGGCCAGTCTTTTACCTTTCTTTGAATCCTTGGTACTTAGCACACAGACACTGAATGCTTAATATCTGGCTAATCGACTGTCAGGTAAGCAGTTATGACATCTTGGTCCACACCATCATTTTCTACCTCTGTCTTATGGAAATTGGTTGTATGTGTATTCTGGATCTTTGTGCTGGACTAATACTTAAGTGTTCCAAAACTTGTATTTTGGAAGTTATCTCAAATGATAAAAATTGTGACCTCTCTCTGCCTACTTTTTATGTGTGACCTTTATCTATATCTTCTCATAAAATTTCCAGAGAAGATCCACTCAACTTGCTGCAGGCCTTCTTCCCTTTCTCCTGACAAAAAATGTGCACCAATGGAATCATTCACAGTCTACTTGTCAATCCCTCACCCTTATCACATAATCACCTCATATCCTTCTCTTTTATAACGTTTTGATGACATCTCTTGCCTTCATTCTTCAATCTCTCATTGATAATACATTACATTCTGCACATAACCACCATATACCTCTCTATTGCTTTCTATATGGGATTCATTTTTAATTCTGCTGCATTCTATGTCTGTGTCAAATGCTAATACTGGAATGCTATCGATATTAAAAAGATAGGTTTTTGTCCATATTTGCTCTCTTCACTCGACAAGAATTAATGTCCCTGTTCAAGATTCTTTTGCCATTTCCTAGCAAGGCACTGGAGACTGAGTCCTTCCATCCTATAAGGGTCTCATCTCCTCTGAGTGCCAGGCTCTGTGACCTCATAAGAGTGTACTCAAGGTAACAGAAAATAATCCATCAATTATTGCCCAGGATGTCATTGTCAGAAATTTTAGGGAAAAAGTTATCATCTAAGATGCCCAGGTATATTCCATAAGAAAGACTTCAGAAATTTTATAGCAAAGCCCAATATACAAGACTTTTTCTGAAGTGTACACAACATAAGGGAACACACAAAGGCCACAGAGATAACCAGACTCCCTAGAATTAAACGAATCTATCATGAATTCCCCATTAATTTTCTTTACTCTTCCTCCTATCAAAACAATCACCTCTGTAAATACATATATGAAACAATTCAGGCCTGCAAGTGAAGCAAGAATTAAATAAAATCAAAGACAATGTACAGATTTTCATTTGACTGACTGAAGATGATTTGGGGTCTGACTCATAAAAGAGTTATTAGTTATCTCACAAAAGATTGTGGTAAAGAGTGTGAAGCACTAAATTCTGAACTAGAAGATGACAACGCTGAAGAAAAGATTGCTTTAACAGAAAACATTAGCAAATTGAAGCAGCTCATAGATCAGTGGAGAAAACAGCTCATCAACAGACAATAATAGTCTTGTGAGGAAGCATCGAGTGACATATTCAGGGGCAGAGATGTATTTGAGTTAGTATAGTGTCATATAACAGCATGGGTTAACCAGGCTATATAAGTTACATTTATTACCAATGATAGTTTCCTTTCCTGCTAGTGATATATAACAAGTAAAAGTCCTTGGTGGGTATGAAAGAATGTGTTTTTTTATTTCCCTCTTTAGTCTCCATTAAATTAAATGACATTTTGCCTAAAAAGAGATAAGAATAGGGTAAGCCAGGTTAAAAGCACCAGGGAACTCTGATTTTTATATAATGCTGGCAGAGAGCCTTAGAGTTGAAGAGAGAATGATTCCCTTGTTGAAATTATTAGCAAAATCCCCTAGTTCCTTTAACAGTTCTACCTGTCAAAGGATATGAATACACAATTTTCAGATTTTCTAATTAAAGCCACTTTTAGTTATATTAAAAATGCTCTAAATCAATAATGATTAGAGAAATGCAAATGAAAACAACTCAAGTACCACCTCATACCTCTCAGACTGGTTAAGATGACAATAAAAAATGATAAATGTTGGAGAGGATGAGGCATAACTGGGACACTAATGCATTGTTGGTGGAATTGTGAAATGATCCAATCATTCTGGAGAGCAATATGGAACTATGCTCAAAGGCCTATAAAACTGTGCATACCCTTTGACCTAGCAATGCCATTACTAAATCTATATCTCAAGGAAATTATAAAGAATGGAAAAGGATCCACATGTGCAAAAATGTTTGTAGCAGTTCTTTTTGTGGTAGCAAAGAATTGGAAAAGGAGTGGAGGTCCATCAGTTGGGAAATGGCTGAACAAGCTGTGGTACATGAAGATAATGGAATATTATTGTTCTATAAAAAATGATGAAAAAGCTGATTATAGAAAGGACTGGAAAGATTTACACGAACTGATGCTGAGCAAAACAAGCAAAACCAGGAATACATTGTCCACAATAAAAGCCAAAATGTGTGATGATCAACCACGAGAGACTTGGTTCTTCTCAGTGATCCAAAGCAGTCCCAACAGACTTTGGACAGAAAATGCTATCTGCATCCAGAAAAAGATCTAAGGAGACTGAATATAAATCAATACATGTTATGTTCACTTTGTTTGTCTGGTTTTTAATCTTTCCCATGGTTTTTCCCTTTTGCCCTGATTTTTCTCTCCCAACATGATTCAAAAAATAATATGTATTAAATACAAATAAATTTACTACAATAAAAACAACAACAACAACAACAAAAACCCAGTTCTACCTTCTTGATTGTGCTAACAGCGTTGAACAGATGGAAGACTGGAGAAGATTAATGATGTGCTGTGGTGTATATAGATGGTCTAGATGAATTATGTGTGGCTTTGAGAGAGGTATTAGGGTGAGATAGGAGAATTCTATATCAGTAAGTTAATAAGCATTTGCTACATGTGCACTATATGCCAGGCATGGTGCCAAGGGCTTGAGATATAAGAGAAGGGAAAGCACATTTGGTCTTTGCTTTTAAGGATATTCTATTCTAATGAGAGAGACAACTTGCAAATAATCACAGAGGGAAAGTATTGATTATTCTGTTGGAGGTGGGATGTGTGTTGAGTTGTGAAGGAAGCTGGCAAAGTTGAGAGGCAGGGACAGGAAAGAAAAGAATTTTGGACATAGAAGACATTTATTGAAAAAGCATGGAGTCTGGAGATGGTCTCTTTAAGGAGCAGCAAGTAGGCAGATACAGCTGAATCAGAGAGTATGTTAAGAGGAATAAAATTCAAGATTAGAACAGATAGGAAAGAGGCAGGTTATAAAGGTGGCCTCTGAGTCTGCCCTGGATCCACAAACGCCAGAAAGCACAGGATCCAAGTAACTAATAAGTATTCAGTCTGCTCCTTTGTATTGCTAGATATCTTAGAAATGACTATATCCTGTATTTTTTCAACATACTAAAAGGCTCTTGAAGATAAACATTATCTTGTACTTCTTTTTATCCTTCAGTGTGCCTAATATAGGGCTTGTTCAAAATAAATGATCAATAAGCTTTGCTTAATCTCTGATGGTATATCTCAACATATCTTTTCTCCTAAGCTCTATTTCTAATTTCTCTGTTATTGCAAGCATGACATTAACTCTAGTGTCATCTTTAACTCCTCACACTCTTTTGGACCACATATCTATTCTATTGCCAAATTCTATCAGTTCTATTATTATTGTTCTTGTTCAGTGATTTCAGTCATGTCTGACTGTTCATGATCCGATTTGAAGTTTCTTAGCAATAACACTGGAGTGGTCTGTCACTTCCTTCTTCAGCTCATTTTACAGATGGAGAAACTGAGGCAAGCAGGATTAAGTGACTTGCCTAGGGCCACACAGCTAGTAATGTCTGAGGCTAAATTTGAACCCTGGAAAAGGATTTCCTGACTCCAGGCACAGCTCTCTCTCCTTGTAACATTTCTTATATATGCCTTCTTCTCTCCTCTGACACCATCCTGATTTAGCCTTAACATCACATGTTTGGATTATTTCCATAGGCAGCTAGATGTCTCCTTGTCTCAAGTGTCTCAGCACCACAGTCCATCCTCCATTTGGCTATCAGCTTATTATCCCTGAAGCACAAGTCTGAAAATATGAAGCCCTCCTTCCCTTCCATCACACATTCAATAAACCCAAGTCATTCCCTATCGGCCTCCAGGATCAAATAGAATTCTCCATTTCACAAGCAAAGCCCTTTATAACTTGGCCCCCTCTTATATCTCCAGCCATCTCTCATCTTTTTATCTCTCCCAACCTCGACAAACTATATGATCCATTAACACTGACCTTGCTGTTCCTTGTATAAGACACACCATCTATCTCCAGGAATTTTCACTCTCTCTCTCTCTCATGCCTGAAATGCCCTCTTGCTCATTTTTTTTTATTTCCTGTAATCTCTGATTATTTTCTTTAAATCACAACTAAAATTCTACCCACAAGAAGCCTTTCTGAATCCCTCCTAATGCTAGTGCCTTTCTTCTTATATAGCTCCAATTTACCCTATTTATCACGTTTGAACACAGTTGCTTTTATATTATCTGCCCCATTAACCTGTGAGAAGGGATGATTTTCTTTGGTTGGATTTTTTTTCCTTCTTCATATCCCCAGTGTGTTAATACAGTATCTAGAATATTGCTAACTGACTAACAACATAAACAAGGCCCATAATGGATGTATTATCTCTTGTTCTAACTGAAAAATTGAAGTTAATAAAGACGTAGCAACTCCATAATTATTATTCAGTTTTGCCTGTCAAGATGTACTTCATTCAATTTAATCTTGCAATATACTCATAAGCAGGCTTTATAAAGAATAATCTGTTCCTGTAAACCTTAAAAGGGTGAAAACATCAGTTCCAAAGTTGGGTATATACACAATAATAATAACTCACTTTTTGAAAGTGACAGATTGGACAGAAAGATTGACTTGATGTCAAGAAGACCAGGACTTCAATCCTGCCATTGATAATTATTTACTTCATAAACATGGGCAATTTGAGTCTCAATTTATCCGTAAAACATGGATTATAATATTTCTAATACCTACTTTATATCATTATGAGGCTCGAATATATAATGAAATTACTTATATAGATTTTTCTGCAGACTTGAAAATACCATAAATTGCCAGTTATGACTCTTATTGTGCTCTTACAAGACTCCTGTGAAATAGGTACCACAGATTTTATTTTATAGCTGAGAAAATGAAGGTTCAGAGACCAGGACTATTACACAGCTAGAAAGTGTGATAGAGGCAGCAGGTCCAATGCTTTTTCCATTATTTACACACAACTCTTCCATATATCATAATACTTCTCCACAGTGGGATCAGTTCACCTAACCAGTTCAATTCAATTCATTGACCATGAGCAGATAAGAACAGCTGAATCACTTAGATATGTGAAGCTATGACCTCAATCCACTGTAAAGAAATTTACTAAGTGACCTGGAAGAAGGCCCTAGTCTGTTCATGATGAATGGACCCTTCTTGCCAGTAAAGGCCAATCAATAGATGAAGGCCACAGATGAGGGTGGGGGAGGAGGCAGACTATGTCAATTGAATCTAGCAACTGGATAAACGTGGTCAATTCTGTCAGCACATTTCCAAAACAACAATCCTCTCTCCTTCGTTCCCCCTCCCCTTGCCCTTCTATCACACTAAACTCTGTGTTTAGGGAAAATATGAAAGATGGTCTTGGGGAGGGGGTTATTATTCAAAAAGAAAAATGTACAGGCCTTTCAAAAAAGGGATTTCTCAGATCCATTGATTGTCTGATGTCCTTGAATGCTTATCTTAGTAAATATACACAAAGTGTTTACTTCTTTTCTTGGTGTAAAGATCTTAGACAATCAGTGTCAAGTGAATTATTGAATTCCAATATACTTGTTCCACTGACCTTGGCGGTGGGAATCAGTTTTGAATGTCTGGGCTTCAGGTCTCAGGGGATAAATTTATCAGTTATTTAGTATATTTTTAAAATACGCCCACACATATACAACCACACAGCAAATTACACATAATGGAATTTACAGCTACATATATATATGGCAATGTATGGCAATTGTAGCAGTCTGCACTATATTTTCCCAATGACTTTTGCTCATGGAGTGTGGGCCCTGTAAGAACAAGACTCTTAATCTCCATCCACATTTGTACTCTTCCTTTATCTGTTTTAAAGTACCTGAAAATGATTTTAAATGACCAAGCTGTCATCAGAAAGGTATCTCCAGGTCTGAAAATGTAAGTGGCTATATATCTATATAAAAACCTGAATATATCTATGTATATGCATATTATATATGTACATGCACATATATGTGGGCATGTATGTGTGCATATATATTATATATGTATATGTGTGTGTATATCTACATTTCCTCCCCCCGAGTAGGAGATTTCTAATTTTAAATTTATTATAAATTCAGCAAGGCCAGATTGTCATCCTATGAGACCTCCTGGGAAGCATGGTTCTCTTTGTAGAGATGTTTAATATGTAGACAAAATGATGCAAGAGCTATCCAGGTACCAATATTTTCCAAGGAACCAGACATTCCTTTCCACATGAACAAATCCTACTGCTTTGCCCAGGGAAATATCATGGGAAAAAAAGTGTATTGTGTTAACTCACATACTGCCTCCTTGAAGGAAAAAAGACAATAACAACATTTGCCATGCTCTTCTGGGTCAGAACAATGCTTACACTCCCCCTGCTCCCACTCTTCAACCCCCCACCTCACTCCATTTCCACACTGCCCCTCTTTCAGATACCTCAATAAAAAGTACTGCTCAGGGAGGACAGTATTGCCTTCCTGGGTGCTGACCCCCCAAAACAGCAATGCTATTAAAGGTCCAGAAAAGGCTATTTCTAAAGATCATAAAATGTACCCAGTATTTAAAGGGAGATCATGTAGTTCTGAGTCCTTATTTTTCACCAGCGGAGACAGGTCAGGATGATTAAGTGATTGGCTTAATGTGTCCAGTCATCATGGCAGGACAGTGATTTATTCTTCCAAGTCACTTAGTACATTTTCATCACAATGCACTGAGATCACCTAGGTAGTAGATATCATAGGTAAGATCTGAACCCACATTAGCAGTGTAGTCTTTATTGAACTAAGCTCTTTCCCCTACAGACAAGATAGGAGGGATTTAATAATTTAATAGTTTCCTCTGGAAAAATAAAGAATGAATGGGTATACACTCAAATCTTTAAAAATCACTCACAGAATAGCTTGGGCAATGCCTCCAGCACAGGGAGCAATCCTTGTTAATGGTAAGATGAATGAATAAAAGGATATCCTATGTCACACTTCAGGTGGAGAACTTATGCAACATATTATTCAAAGAGGAGGCATAACCAAATTATAAATCAATTTAGGAAGAGCTTGGGAACAAAAATAACAACTCTCACTTTATAGTTGCTGCCTTAACTTCGAAGTTTTACTTTAAAACTTCATCATGGTTTGAAGGTCATCTTGAGCCCCCAAGGTCCTCATCAGTCAAAAACAAACTCACAAATTTTAAATATGGACCTAGTACGGGCTGTTCTAAAGGTTGGGGTAGTTTATTACCAATTTGGTTATAAACATATATAGTTACATATACATATAAAGTTATGACTTTTTGTCTACTGCAATGTTTCTTAAACTGAGGGTCACAATCCCACATGGGGTCATGTAAATGAATTTGGGGGTGGTGAAAAATTTGACAGCAGTAAAAAGTATCAAATATTCTCCAAGATTTAATTCTTTATATAAAAATAAGCAATTACTTTCATCTCATTAATATGCAATTTGATTTTATTTTTAATAAATGGTAACATATATACTATACTAAAAATTATTTCAAAATAAAATTTAGTATTTATTATCAGTAAATGTTTTATTTTTATACCTACATACATGAGATCACATAAAAAATTTCTTGGACAAAAAAAAGTCACGAGTGGAAAAAGGTTAAGAAGCCCTGTTCCGTAGTAATGATCAAAGACTGTTCACTAAATTATAGAAGCATTATAGTATTAAGACCTCATGCCTCAGCCTGCCTCAAGTCTCTCAGTCCAATCTATTCTCTACTCAACTGTCAAAATTATCTTTCTAATGGGTCAATATGATAACATAGCCCTCTTGCTCAATAAACTCCAATGATTCACTTACCTCCAGGATAGTATATAAAATCTTGTTTGGCATTCAAAATTCTTTATAATCTGCCCTCGATACCTCTACAATCTTCTTATACTTTATTTCCTACCATGCACTTTGAAATCAAGTGGCACTGGCCTCCTTGTAATTCCTTGCAAAAGACACTTCCATTTTTAAATTATGTGCATTTTCACTGGCTAATTCCTCTGCTTGAAATTTTCTTACTTCTCATATCTACTTCCTGGCCTCTATGGTTATCTTCTAGTACTCACTAAAATTTTAGATTAGAGGTTAGTGATTATGGAAAATAAAAATTTATTTCTCCTCCCATCTAAGTGGAGTCCCTCAAATCTATCCATGGACTACCCCCCACCTCCCAAATGGATGCCAATTTAAGTACCTTTTGTCTGTCATTGAGTCTTTTATTCCTTCTTGATGAATTCATACTTTCTTTTAGTGATTATAACTTCTAAGGTACAAATAAACCCCATTTCTTAACAGGCATAGAGATATTAGGGATCTTTCCCAAGATCAAATGATTTATTGCAGCAATAAAAACCAATTCCTTTAATTCCAAATCTGATGCCCTTTTCACTATACTTGGTTGATAAAACTTATTAAATATATAATATAGATAACATATTATTGAATGATATTCATCAAAAAGTTGAATAGTTTACATTTATGTGCATACAGTTTTATGGAGAAACCATGTCATGTGGGAAGTCATGGACTTGGAATCATTTTTATTTAGTTAGTAGTATTTCTGTTTCCCTATTTCCTCCAAATACATTAATAAAGATACATTGGGCAATGAAGTCAAAATAACTACTAATACAGTCTCATTTTTTGTTTAAATCCTTTTCACAGAATTGGACTTATGAACAGCCCTCTCTTTGTACTCCATCATTGATCTTCAAAGACCTAGAAATAGCTTCCCTGGGCCTTGTTTCAGTGCCTTGGAAACTATTTGTAAGGGAATAGCACTAAATAACTCCATAGTCACTTTTACCACCCCTGCAGGACCTGAAAGCTGACTTCAGTTTTCTATAGGGTCAAACAGAAGCAGGAAAAGAAGCTATTTTGAGAACAAAAATTCAAATTCAAATGGGGAGAAGCTAAGAAGAAGAGAGGATTGAAAACGTTAGAAGGCACTGACTTGCTTTAGATTCCTCAGTTCTTTACCTCTCACTTCTCACTCCTGTTCCTGATTTGCTGGATATTGATTATATATCCCATCTAGATGTAGACTAGATAGTGTCCTGAATTTTTTTCTATCTTAAGGATGAAAATTTTATTTTGCCACAGATGGGATCCCATCTAAATGAGGTGTGAAGTCCTCGCTGTCACTCATTTTGTTCTGACAATGATGGTGTTTGCTAGACACCAGAGAGTGAAATTCCCTTAACAAGGTTAAACTTCTTGATAAAATATCAATTCTTCGTCATCATCTAGGAACTCTTCCATTGTGTTGAAGCAGTTTGGTCTTCCCAGGTCTAGGAACTTCTCTGCTATTCTGACTCTGAAATGCCATTTAATGACAATTTCAAGCAGGTCTAAAAACTTCTAGCTACTTGTCTTAATCTAATGCAATTCCTGGAGCTGGATGATTCACTAGAGGGGCCTCCATGGTTCCATAGTCTTCTCTCCTAGAAATCAAGACTATATGTATTTTTATATTTATATGGAAATTGACTTTTCTGTTTGTGTTCCCACCTGTGCCCGAAGAGGACAGAACTACAATCAGGAGATAACTCCCCAAGAGGGGACTGTTTGGTTTCAACATATGGAAAAGCTTCCAATTAGACAGGACATCTTCAAGAAAAACTGTTTGACCATTTGTGGGGATGGTGGAGTTCAAGATCATTATGTGATTAAAGTAGATTCCTTTCAAACCTAAGTCTATATAACATAATACAACTTGAACAATTGGGAAATAGCTAGGTGGCAAAGGGGATAGAATGCAGGACCTGGAGTCAGGAAGACTCATCTTCAGACACTTACTAGCTGTATGATCCTGGGCAAGTCACTTAACCCTATTTGCCTCAATTTTCTCATCTGCAATAAGAACTAGAGAAGGAAATGGCAAATGACTGCAGTATCTCTACCAAGAAAATTCCAAATGGATCTACCAAGAGTCAAACAAAACTGAAATGACTGAGGAGCGACCTCTTATAGTATCCAGATATACACATTTTAAAATTATTCAGAGGATGCTATATATTGAATAAATTATATTCTGGACTTTGAATCAGGATTCAAATGTTGGTTCTGACATTTAATGAACATGGTCAAGTCATTTAATTATTCTGAACTTCAGTTAAAAAAGAGATTATAAACATCTATGTAATCTACCTTTTAGGACTGGAACTATAAATAAATGAAACACTTTAAAAATGCTTACTAAATGCTCAGCCCTAAGGAGACAAATAGAAAAACTAAGGTTGTTTTGTTCTCAAAGAGTTCATACTGTAAAAGAGAAAAACAACATATAAAAATGCTCAACTCTTAGAACAGAAGTGAACGTTCAGAAATATTAAAGATGTAAGGATGCAGTGGAAGATCAGATATTAAGGACCAATGTTCTAATGTCATCTCAGTAGGTCAGACAACAGTAAAAGGGATCTGCAGATTTTAGATGTGGTAAAGCTTAGAGGATTTTAAAAGGGCAAATAATAAAGCACAATTCTTGGGAATTAGCTTGTGATATAAGTTGTTATTATTGTTGTTGTTGTTGCTGTTGATAAATAAGTCTATTTTGTAATTGACACATTGTTAGCCTGAGTACTTGCATGGGAACTAGAATCTATGAATTTTCTTTTTCTGTATAGATAACTGTATTTTGAGATTTTCAGGGTATTCCTGGAATAAGAGGAAGGGAAAAGGTCAGAGGACTATCAACCAAAGATAACTATTTGTGAGAATTTTTATGGAAATCAGAGCCTTTGTTTTGAGGACCCAAAATACAGTTATAAAGCCTTTTCATATATGTGATTCCATATCATTGATTATGATAATAATAATATTTTATACAGCACTTTTTGGTTTACCTTTAAAGTACTTCCCTTGCAACTAACTACTCTATGAAGTGGATTAGGACAAATATCACTATCACCATTTTATAGATTAGGAAAATCGTTTTTTTAATTTTTTTTTATTTTTGAAATACATGCATAGATGTTTGTCAACATTTACTCTTGCAAAACTTTGTGTTTTGTTTTTTCTCCCTCCCTTCCCCCACCTCCTCCCTTAGACAGCAAATAATCCATTATATGTTAAACATGTACAATTCTTTTATACATATAGGAAAAATTTTCAACCTATATCACTGTATTTTGTTCATGGAATGATTATAAGATTTAGAGACCTTAAATGTAAATGGCTTTTTGCAAATGGCAGAACCAATTCCTCTGAATCTCAAATCCACTGCTCCTCCTATTCCCAGAACAGTCATCCTTTGTAGGGATTTTGTTGTCTTTTTGGCAATACTGCTCAGATGATTATTCTCTCTGATTATAGAAATTATTTAGGTAATGTTTTCCTAGATTATTAATAAAGATATTATGTAAGATTGGGTATAATCATAACCCTCATGCTGTTCAATTCAGTGTCTTTCTAAATTAGAATCATGGTTACACAGAGATGAAACATCTTAAATAGCTTCTTAATCTATGCACGAGTGTTTATAACTAAGTCAAATTTAATTAATTTAATTTTTATAGGCAATATTTCATGATGCTATATTAAATGCTTCATTAAAAATAAAGATATATTAAGTCTCTGACATACCACTATTCATCTAGCTCACAGGGAGTTTCTAAACAAAATCAAAGGCAATCAAATATTTCTGGCAGGGCTTATTTATCATAACCAATGCTGATTATAGCTCATTATTCTGTTATCCTCTAGATGTTCACAGAATTCCTCCCCCTCCTCAGTATTGGTTCAAGTAACTTATTAAGGTTTTAAATTAGATTGACCAAATCATACCTTGATCCAGCAGGAATCAAGGCCATGTCTCAAATAGTGCATTCACTTCTATAATTATACTATCAAAGTGAAAAACACAGAATGTTGTGGTTTTTTTTTTTTTTTAACTTTAGTTAGTGACTCAGATTCTGCCAGTGCTCAAAGAATGCCAGGATTCTTTTATTTTTTAAATAATGTCAGTACTTTCACTGTATTGCTAACTCTTTGTAGGCAATTCAAATTAATTGAATCTCTCATTGATTGGATACTTCTTGTATCGAAGACTATATTCTTATTGTTGTAGGTCACCAAGCAACAGTGATAGTCAACAAAGCACTGGTCTTAGAGGCCATATCCTTGGATGGGTTCAGGTTGTGACTAAGACATTCAATGATTCTGTGACTATGGGTAAGCCACTTAGAGAACTCTTTAAACTTGTTTTCCTATTTGTAAAAATTGGGGAGGGGAAAACTAATTTCTTTATTAGCTATCTACTTACCATGTATGAGACCTTGGGAGTTATTTCATTTCTGGAGACATTAGTTTCCTCATGCCTAGAATATAGGTATCTTAGGTAGGAGATGTCAAACTCCTTGTTTGCCTCATAGGGCCTGTACCCTGCAAAATTCCTGACCAGATTGAAAAATAATTGGAAAATGTTTAACAAAATAAATACATGTTGTTCAGTCATGTATGACTCTTTGTGACCCCATGGTCTTGTCTACAGGGTTTTCTTGGAAATGATACTGGAGTGGCTTGCCCTTTCCTCCTCCAGTTGTCCCCTTTTTACAGAAAAGGAATTCAGGCAAATAGTAGTTAAGTGACTTGCTCAGGATTATACAGCTAGTGTCTAAATCTGGATTTGAACTCAGATCTTCCTGACTTCAAGGTCTATCCTGCATCCATTGTACAGTTAAGCTCATCCTATGGCATTCTACATAAATAAGTTAATTTGTGGTTTTCTAAGTGAATATGTAGCCATTTCAATTTTAGTCTAATACCACTGTTCTATATGCCTTTTAAGGTTGTTCACAAATATACTATTTTGAGATTTGTCATTAATTTCAGTTTGGTAAAGAAAAAAAAAAGATGACATGGGAAAAACTGACCTTTAAAAATAAGAAATCTCATTCTTCATTAACTGAGACATTTTTAATTTAAGTATATAATTTGAAGCCCAGAAATTGTACCAGAAAATTGAAAAAATCACAGAATTAAAAAGAATTTTAGAAATCTAATACAGCTTCTTTGCTTCTCCTTGCTCCTATGCTTTGCATTTTATAGATCATGAAATGTTAGAGTCACAAAGAATCTTAGTGTATTCTTCCCTGTACTTCAAAGATGAGGAAACTAAAGCTAAAAACTAAAAATTTCACAGTGAGCACATAATATACCTGAAAATTAAACTCAGGTCTTCTAAAAAATCAGTCCAGTTGATATTTTCCATTGAACTATATTATCTCTCTTTCAGAGAACCTCAATTCTTGACCTTGTAGGCAAGAAGATGAAAGAATGAAATAATAAAACTTCTTTAAAATATCCCTAAAAATGCTCTTTGGCTATCATTGGAAGACCATCTTTTCTCAGAAAATAAGTTTGTTATCCATTGAGGCATGCCAGTCCACTCCTGGAGAGTTTTAATTGTTAGAATTTTTTTTTTCTCCCTACTGATTTACAAGCTTTCATCCTTGAAATTTTCATCCATTGGTCTTAATTTTTTCCTCTGGGATCAAACAAAATAAATCTAATTACTTGACAACCTTGAAATCCTTGAAAATTATATTTTAAGTTTTTGCTTCTTCAGGCTAAATACTTCTAATGCCTTCAATTGTTACTTTTATGACATTGCTTTGAGTTCTCTCACTATGCTAGTTACTTTCCTCTGGAGTGTACTAGTTAACATTTATCAACCAAAAATATTCACATGATACATTTTTACATTTAATCTTTGATACTTTCTCCATCACTTTCTTAAATCCAACAAACAACAAAATAATAAAGTTAACTTTGATTTGTAACTTTTGCCATTTCCAAAGGCGTAAATAGTTTTGCTGAAAATTTAACAACCAGCTCCTTTTTAGATTAAGAATTGAAACCAGAATACTCTTGCCTCTTATCTACACTCACACTTACTTGCCAAAGTCTGTCAAGATGGGTGATAAGAACTGACCACAATACTCAAAATCAGGAATGGTTTGTCAGCTCACTTATGTTGGATGTCATTTCAAAAATAGGTCACCAGAATTTGCCACCTAATGACCAACTTCCAGAATATAGGCTTCTCCATACTTTGGTAATGTTCTGTCCCTTTAAATATTATTGCAAAATTAAATCTGCTCAGAATTCTAAGAAAAGTCATCACCACAACATTTACTTTCTGATTCAGAGTTCTGAGACAAGCAGTTCCTGAGTTTTGAATGAGACAAGCTGTGGTATATTGAAGGACTACTGTTCTATTATTTTCTAACGAACATAATTTATCTGATTATAGAGAGAAAATGAGAATTTGATTACTAATTCTAAACTGTGGTAGGGTGGTTCACATAGAAGACTCCAAGTCTGAATGCAGAAAGATAAAAGATGAGAAAAAGAGACATGAAAGGACAGATTTCAGAATTATTTCAGCTAAGTTTGAAGCTAGAAATCATAGTTATACTACAGTGTTGTTGAGGAGCAAGTCTGATCAGAGGGACAGATGGGAAGCAGATAATTATACAAGTTACTCAGTGAATACTGTTGAAATGGCATACCCAAAGAGATGTTAGTTAAACATAGCACTGATCAACTGTTTAGCAGTGGAAGCATCTATTCAACAGATGTTACAACCATGAAAGTGTTTTTTTTTTTTCTGAACAATTCCTAAAATTGAAAGAGAACAGTTTACCGTCTGTGAGTTACCCTGAAAACATAATTTTTCATTACTAAAGTACTTCCTTGGAAGGTTTCTTCTGTGTGTATCCATGTTTCCTCAGAGATACTGAATAAATTAGTGAGAAATTCTTAGACAAGTTTATGAGCAAATTATGACATTTGCTATTCATGCATTTGCTTTAATATATAAATGCTTATTATATTATTATTTCTTTTGAATTATTTCTAAGTTGTTCTGTTTAAGATCCAAAAGAGTCATTAGTATGAGAAGCAGACTTTATAAATAGAAATGCATTAGTTGGGGCTCAAGAGCTAGAACAGTAAGTAGAAGAAGCATAGTCTTCAAAACATGTTTATCTTTAGGACATGAAAGAATTTGAATATAACCAGTATGAGAGCAGATTAAGTCAAATAAGAGAGTAAATAGGTGTATTCTTGTTAAGGTGAGAGATGTGAAGTGCATCCATGTGGGGATATATATATATATATATATATATATATATATATATATACCTCATACACAAGCAGGTAAACTTGTTCTCAGGTAGCAAGTTCAATATGTTACTAATATTATATTCAAAGTCTTTCCAATTCCTTAGAACCTTCCAGCATGGTTGTCTCCACACCATGAGATACCAGTGAAAAACTAATGCAGATTGGAAGTGAAATATTTATTAAATAGGTTTTGGGCTAGCCTGTTACAGTCAGAACTCACATTGTTTACAGATTGCTAAAAGCTCAATTGAACACAGTTAGCCCAGTCAGCAGAGCATGAGACATTTAATCTCAGGTTTGTTGGCTCATATCTCATGTTGGGCATGCAACTTTTTAGGGCAGCTATGTAGCATAAGGGATAAAGTGCAAATCTGAAGTCAGGAAGTCTCATCTTCCTGAGTTCCTGAGCCTCAAACACTTACTAGTTCTATCACTTAACCCTCCTTGCCCCAGGTTCCTCATCTGTAAGGAGCTGGAAAAAGAAATGATGAAATCCTTCAGTGTCTGTGGACTAAGAAAAGAGGCAGATACCACAGAAACAACTGAATAACAACAAAGAAAGGTCTTTTTCACTTGTATCTCTTTCTAAATATTTTTCTATTCCATTTCTAATCATTCTTTAACATTCTAGCATAGTTCATTTTTTGAACCCAAAAGGAAGATTTGATATTCAAAATTTGTTTCACCAGTCATTGTCACAGTCCACCAAGATCTCCTTGGATTCTGATTTTATCACTCCTGGCTTCATGTCAGCCTCTATGACTTCATTCAAATTACTGATAAAAATATTGAACAGAATAAATCTGCTAGGGCTCCATTAGAGATCTTCTCCATGTTAGCACAGATCCAGTAACCAACACTCTTTCTTTGGTTGTTCAGCTAATTCTAAGTTTAACTAACTGCCTCCTAACCTACATTGTGGTTTGTTCATGGAGTGAGTGTGAGAAACTTTATAAAATGTTTTCCCTAAATCCACATATTTATATCTATATCCCACAGCATTTCTAGATCTGCTAGTCTAAAATTTTTGTTAAATATATGAATATTGAGGTTAGTTTGACAGGACTTACTTCAGAGAACTCATACTGATGCATAGCAATGGTTGCTTTCCTTTCTAAGGGCTCAAAAAAAAAAAAAAAAGAATACCTTTGAAAAAACTCTAAGAAACTACCATAAATGGACAAAGGCATAGGAAATACAAAGAGTAAATAAGATCCTCACTGACCAACATGAAGTTCCCATTCTAGTAGGCATAGTTAAATCTATGGCTCAATTTGGCTTTTGCTCATGAAGTGCTAACCTCACCTAACACCTCAAAAACTAAAAAAGCTACCTCATTCCAAGCTGGTCAGCCAGTCCTTGACATGGCCAAGTTGAAATACTCTTGACTGAATTTCTATTAATTTCATTACTTCATGCCACTCTGCCTACTTAAATCCAATTCACACATGAATCAAGACATCACCCATCATTCCATTGGTACTCTTCAAAAATGAAGGATAAACAAGAACAACAACAGATGATTAGTTACTCAAATAAACTAACTGTGTCTCGGGGAAGTTTAAATGCATGAAATAATTTAGAAGGCATTTTAAAAACAAAGCAGTTTAATGAGGACTCTGGGTTGGTAACTGCCTTGAGGTGAAAGATCTTTGAATATGTACATAAAGAGATTGCTATAAGCCCAGAGAGAATTTCACATTCCCTTCTCCCCCTCCATGATCTTTTTACTGGAGACTAGATCAGAAGCAGATACACATCCATATTGGAAAAACTGAAGATGCACTAAGGACAAATGCAAGCACAGCTATAGAAGGATAGCTATCTTAGGAAGGAATCACCCTTAAGAAGTGCGATTCTTCATGTGCAAAAATGTTTGTAACAATCCTTTTTTTAGTGGCAAGGACTAGAAATTGAGTGGATTCCCATTAGTTAGGGAATGGCTGGATAGGTTATGGTAAAATGGAATATTATTGTTTTAAAAGAAATGAGGAGGAGGCTGATTTCAGAAAAGCCTGCAAAGACTTAGATGAACTAATATTGAGTGAAGTGAGTTGAACCAAGAGAACACTGTACATAGTAATAATAAGATTATGTGATGATCAATTCTGATGGACTTGATTCTTTTCAAAATGAGATTATTCAGAGAAATGACAATAGACTTTGGATGGAAATGCCAAATAGAGAGAGAACATGAATATGGATCAAAGTATTATATTTTCATCTTTGTTGTTGTTATTTGTTTTTTTCTCAATTTTTTCCCTTTTGATCTGATTTTTCTTAGGCAGCATGATGAATATGGAAATGTTTAGAAGAATTGAATATGTTTAACCTATGTTGGATTGCTTGCTGTCTTGAGGAGGTGAGTGGGAGAGAGAGAGGGAGAAAAAAACTGGAGGTTCTGCAAAGGTGCATGTCTTTGTATGCATTTGGAAAAAACAAAATACTATTAAAATGCAATCCTTTAAAGTAGAGTGACTGCTGGTTGCATACTCTAGAAAAGGCATTAATTCTTAGAATCCAACAGAAAGTTGTACTTAGGGAAAATTCCTTTAATGAAGAAAGAAAAAAGAGTTGTATTACCCCATGTCACATATACTCTTTATGTATCAACCTCACTGCCTTTGTATGTCAAGATTGCACTGACTCTGAGATGCAGAAACAGAGAGAGAATATACCCTGATTAGCAGGAAATGCTTTGGTACCCACTGTTCTTCCTATTCTTTGTCACTATCTTTGCCCAAAAGCTATTCAAGTCTAACAGGCTATTAATGGGAAACCCACTGATGAAGATAGTGAAAGTGATAGAAGACACAGTCCCTTAGAGTTAGAGGATCTACAGTTCTTTAGAATCCTAAGGAAAGAGTACTCAGATATACTTGGATCCCAATTCTGGAACTCCAGGAAAGAATAGTACAGGGATTGCTACACTATCAATGACCACAGGGGGGCACACAATGGCTAGTGGAAGGACTGTGGAAAAAAAGTCAAATAATTAAATTGACAGCAGGAAAACAAATTGAAAAGATTCTAATAATTAAATCTTAATTCTTAGAATTAACTTTAAGATGTTCACTGTACTTTGCTTATCCTCTTTCCTTTTTAATGTTATTTTCCTAAGTTACAATCTTGATGTTTACTTAGTTCTGACTTTTGGCTAAGGATTCCTGATTGGATCTATCATGTCTTTACCTTTTGGAATCTAAATCTCCAGCCCTTAATTATGGGGTGTGACAGACTGAGCTCTTCCTGCCTATAATTATCTTCCTAATTTACAGATATGATTATACTAGCTTCTATAGGGAAGAATATGCATAAATACATACTAATAAAAAGGAACATAAATTCATTATCCTGCACTTTAAGGCTATCCAAAGATTTATTCCTTTCATCTTCTATTTGTAACTTTTATTTTACATAATGGGGATGGCCAAACCCTAAAAAGTAATACATCTTAAGTTAGAGACCGGAAATGATAAATATTGCTTGATCTAACCCATTGGGCCATCACCTTCTCTCAGACTCTAGTGGAACCAGTCCAGAATCCTGGGCCCAAGATTCTGAAAGCGAAGTACCCCCTCCCTCCCACACACACTGCAAGCCCTGTTTCTATCTTGGGTATTGCAATTATCATGAAGAGGGATAAAGAAAGGGGCCACCATTACCACTACTATTCAAAGCAGCTAATGACCAACTACCACTGACAAGACAGACTAGCCAGCTGAAATGAGCTAATGAGATAAAAGAGACAGCATGTGTCAGGCAGGTCAAATCACCTCAGTCAATACTCCACTCACAAGCTAATAAAGTTAGCCTGGGACTCTTGAGTCCAGAGTCCTAGGGATAAGTGCTCCTCAAACCACAGGCCCTACTTCTAGGTCAGCCCTCCTCTCCACTCCAAACACCAAATGTCAATCAAGTACATAGCAGTACTCTCCAAACCATCTGTCTTGCTCACAGCCTGAGCCCTTTAGCCATTATCTGGGGGACCACCATCTTGTCTTGTAGGGAAGTAAACTGGTAACTGCTTCTTCAGGTACTGTAATGCTATCTTCAACAGCTTTAACTAATAAAATTCCCCTTCCCACCAATGAAGAAAGTTCTGACCAACAGATTCCTTGGCCCTCTTTAATATGAAAAAGATGTGTGATTTCTGAGGCATCCAGGTGATGCACTGGAGAGATAATTGGACCTGGAGTCAAAAAGAACTGAACTCAAATCCAGTCTTAGAGATTTACTAGATTTGTGAACCTAGGCAAAGCACTTGACTCTTTCCTACCTCAGTTTCCTCATGTGTAAAATGAAAATAATAAAACTTTCCTCTTAGGATTGCCGTAAAGACAAAATGAAGTAATATTTGTGAAGCTTTGCAAATTTCAAAACATGCTATAAATGATAGTTTTTACTACTACTTCTGCTACTCCTGCTTCTGCTGCTGCTACTCCTGCTACTACTTCTCCTCTACTTATTAATGAAAAGGACATTAAAGAAAATGAACTATCGTTGTTTTACTATTGTATCCTAAGGACCATGGGATCTTTCCATCTGACATGTAGTTGAAACCTTTTACTTGGTTGTTTTCCCCTGAGAGGATGAGTTCTTTGAGGGCAGTTTTCAATTTGCAAACATTTTCACTGGTTTTTCCCCGTGCCTGGACTTTTCTTCATCTCTATCTCCTAGCTTCCTTGTCTTCCTTTGAGAATCATCTAAAATCCACCTTCTATGAAAACCCTTTCCTGGTCCCCCAAGTGAAATTAAGAGACAAGGCTAGTAAGGCCATAGTGCTTTCCCTCTGTTGGTTTTCTCCAATTTATCCTGTTGATAGATTATTGATACATAACTGTCTGTGTGTTGCTTCTTTCATTAAACTGTAAGTTCCCAGGAAGCAGAAAACTACTATTTGCCTTTCTTTGTATCTTTAGTACTTTGCATAATGTCTGGTTCATAGCAGGATCTTCTTAAGCTCCTGTTAACATGATGATTTCAGAAAAACCTGTAAAGACTTACATGAACTGATGCAATGAAATAAGCCGAACCAGGAGAACACTGTACACAGTAACAACAATATTATATGAACAGAGCAACAATGAGTGACTTAGCTATTCTCAGCAATACAATGATCCAAGACCATCTCAAAATGATGAAAAATTCTATCTTTCTCCAGAGAAACACTGATGGAGTGTGAATGTAGATCCAGGAATACTTTTTTTCTTTTTTCCTTATTTTCTCCCACAAAATGACTAATATGAAAATATGTTTTACATGATTGCATATATATAACTTATATTAGATTGCTTATCACCTTGGGGGAATAGGGAGAAAATTTAGAACTCAAAATTTAAAAAATGTTAAAAATTTATTTTAAATGCCATTGGGAAAAATAAAATTATTAAAATATATGCTCACTAACTTATTGAAATGGATTTAAGGGGAAGAAGGGAATAAGCATTTATATAGCATTTTCCATGTGTTATGGATTATCATAAATGCTTTTAAAAATATTAATTCATTTGAGCCTCAAGACAACTCTATAAGATAGGTTCTGCCATTATTCTTATTTTATAGTTTAGGAAATTGAAGCAAACAAATATGGAGGGACTTGCATTTGATCATATAGCTAATGAGCATCTGAGGCCAGATTTGAATGTAAGTCTTCTTGCCTACAAGCTCAGTTTTCTAATTACTGTACCACCTACCTGCCCTATAGCCTACCTAATGGGTTATATTATTCCATGTAGTTTCCAGTCTGAAATGGGAGTCCCATATTATATTCTGCTTTCAACACTAACTATAGAAGGGAATTTAGCAGGCTGTAATTTGTCTAAGGGATGCTTACTAGGTTGGCTGGAAGACTTAAAAAAAAAAGGAAGGAGTTGTTGAAAAAATGAAGTTGTTTAGCTTAGAGAATAAAAGATTCATCTGGTTTCAGATGTTGAAGTCTTGCCACATGGAAGAGAGCCTACACTTATTTTTTTACAATTTCAGTGGGCACAAATAAGACAATGAGTGGCATTGGCTTAATATAAGGAAAAGATATAAAAATCAGAATGCCATTGGCTGCCTCTTCAAGTAATGAGTTCTCCATTGCTAGAGCTACATAAGGAGAGAGAAGTCATCTAATCACAATGCATTTAAAGTGTTTCTGCATTTGTTAAGATGTTTAGTTGATGGCACATAAAATACCTATGATTCAATAAGTAACTATGCTTCAACTAACTGAGCTAACTAGTTCAAAACTCCAGTAGCAAAATTTATGACTCTTTGCATGATTGGCAGCCATATATTTGGGAGTCAATTTTTAATGAGAAAGGATTTGAGAAGCCTGCATCTCAGTATGATGCCTTTCCCTTGCACTCTGTGACAGGTGAATACAAACTGTTTATTGTTACTGTGAGTTAACACTGCTCAGGGAATCAATACAGAGGGATCTCTTTTGTACACTATAATTAGTACCAGTAGAATCAAGATGTATGAAAAAAACATCCTTCACTAAGCCTTAAAACCATCATGAGTAGGTGTTGGAGCTGGGGGCAAAAAGAGGACCCATAAAGAGGAGGGAGAGAAGGAAAATATAATTATTTAGTATGTTCTTGCTTTGAAAATTTGGCAAATGGGAAGAGGGACACACTTGAAACAGTGGAATAACCCATTATCACTATAAGCTCTGCTGGACAAGGAAGCAATGAACTGATCCTATGCTTTAAAGAGATTGAATTGAATCAACATAAAAATTGGATGTGGAAAGGGTGCTCTGCTAGAAACAGTCTTCCAACCAACTCAAGCCTCTTCTGGCTTTAGAAAGACACAATCCCTACTATCAAGGAATTTGAAGTATTCTCGTAGAAGATAAGAGAGGGACATTAAGTGAGCATGCCCAACCTGAGCTAGCTCCTGACATCCTCACTCACATCTATAGGACACATCTATAGGGATGTCTCTCACTGGTGTAGACTTCAGTAAGGAAACATGAGACAGAAGGACCAGGTAGAAAGCTACTTCAGCAGTCCAAGAAAGAGGTGATGAGAGTTTGGGCTGAGACTTGACTGTGTGAGTAGAAAGAAAGGGGGCCTACATAAAAGATATGAAAATTGAAATTACAAAATGATTCAACAATGAATTTGGAAAGGAGTTAAGGATAACACTAATATTGGGACTGAGAAGGAAGATTATAGTTATTTGAAATGTTGAATTCATAATCATACTTTAATCCCTCAAAATGTTAGCAGCTCCATAAAATATTCCTTGATCCCAGTGGGTAAAAGTTATAATTCAACAAATATTTATTAAATACTGATTATGTGTAAAGCAGTATAATGTATCTGCCTGTGACTTTAGAAAGAACTATATATTGACTGGTCTCTACTACCCTTATCATATAGTATTCTATATTATTGTTTTGTATGTTCCCTATATTTCAGACTATAAGCATTATGAACAAGATCAAGCATAATGATCTGCAAATAGTAGATAATCTGGGTCAAACACTTTTCTTTTTACAAGAGAGGGTCAAGCTTACATACAACCCCCAAACTCTATCATTCTATATTCTATGTACCCGATGATTAACTTCAGATCACTTTAATATCAATTAAGTAAATCACATTGCATTAATATATACATGGTATTCATGTTGATTTGGTTAGAGTGTAGGGAAGATAATGTGTGTGAGAGAATGACCACTTCTCAAAGCCTAAAAAAATAAATAAAAAGACTAAATGCTACTAGCCATAAGTAAGTAGAACACTAGTCATCCACAGGACCAAAGTTAAAATTACCTGATGGTCTTGATCATACTGAGCCCCATTTCAACACAGCAGTGGGCATGGTCCTGACGAGGTTCAGGGAGTCCAGAAACACAATAGTAGCAGTCCCCCAAGATCTTAATCCGAAGACAATGATGTTCCTATATTTGACATGATGAGAAAGAAGAAAAATTGATCAGCAGAGGGGTTAAAGTTTTAGACTATCCTTCTAGGGAAGAATTGAGGATTGAGACTGAGAAGAAAGATTGTAGTCATTTAATATAGGGTGACACTGGGCTTACTAGTTTGCCTATACTATAGCTTCCTTATCAGTCCTAGAAGAATCAAACAAGTGAATTACCAATGCAGATTTGTAGTCATACTAATCTGCCTATAAACTGATGTAGGGAGTTTTCATACCTACCAGATTTCTGATAGCTGTGTCTCAGAGAGCCCTTTATATTCTGAAAAATTGTGGAGGACTCCATACATTTATGTGGGTTATAGCTATTGATAGATGATATATTCGATGAGCTATAAATAGATGATACAATATTAGGCAGCTAGGTGGCTCAATATGATGATAGAGTGCCAGGCCTGGAATCAAGAAGATCTGAATTCAAATATGATCTCAAATACAATAGCTGTGTGCTTTTGTTCAAGTCATTCAACCTCTGTTTGTCTTAAACCACTGAAGAAGGAAATGACAAAACACTCCAGTATCTTTGCCAAGAAAATCTCATGGACAGTATGGTCCATGCGATTGGTCGCATATGACCGGACAACAATATTAGAAATAAAAATTGGTAAATTTTGAAATATTGATTTATTTCAAAATAATAATAAATCAATTGTGTGCTTTATATATCTTTGTGCAAAACAACTTTATTTTCTGAAACAAAAAATATAGTGAGAAGAATGGCACTGTTGTACCTATTTTTGCAAATTTCTTTAATGTTTTGCTCAATAGAAGACAGTTTGATTCTCATTATCTATTTCTGTATTCAATCTGTTGTGACATGTTATTTTGATTGAAATACATGAAGAAAATCTGGCATCACAAAAATAGGTAATTGGAAAAAATACAAGTGTTTTAATATGAAAGTAATTTCTTAGTATTATTATGAAAATAGTTTTGAATTTGAGGACTCCCTGAAAGAGTCTTGGGACATAGACTATATTTGCATTAATCTATATTAGGTTCTTGAAGAAAGGGATTCCCTAAGGTGAAAAATATTTAGAAATATCAGTTATCGTTACTAAGCTCATAATATAACAGATAGGTTATAAAAAAATCTAATGTTTTCTTCTTGATCTTGTAGTTCCAAAATTTGCTTATTATATTCCTGGAAATATTTATCTTGTGATTCTCTTTCAGGAAGTAATTGATGGATTCTTTCAATTTCTATTTTACCCTCTGGTTTTGGAATTTTAGGAAAGTTTTCCTGGATAATTTCTTGAAAGATGATGTCAAATCTTTATTTCTGATTATGGATTTAAGGTGGTTCAATAAATTTTTAAATTATCTTTCCTGGATTTATTTTTAAATCAATTGTTTTTCCAATAAAATATTTCATATTGTTTCCTATTTTTTTTATTCGTTTGGCTTTGTTTTATCGTTTCTTGATTTCGCATAAAGTCATTACCTTCCATTTGATCAATTCTAATTTTTCAGGAATTATTTTCTTCAGTGAGCTTTTGTACCTTTTTTCCATTAGGCCAACTTCACTTTTAAGACATTCTTTTTACTGACTTTTTGTCCTTCCTTTTGCATTGCTCTCATTTCTCTTCCCAATTTTTCCTTTACCTCTCTTACTTGATTTCCAAAATCCCTTTGGGGATCTTCTATGGCTGGAGAACAATTCTTATTTTTCTTGGATGCTTTGAATGCAGGAGTTTGGACTTTATTTGTCTTCTTCTGAGTGTGTGTTTTGATTTTCCTTGTTACCATAGTAACTTTCTATGGTCAGAATCTTTTTCTGCTGTTTGCTCATTTTCCCACTCTATTACTCAACTTTAACTCTTTGTTAAAGTAGAGCTGTATTTTCAGGGTGGAAAGTGCAATGTCTGAAGCTTCCAGGATTTTGTGCAGCTTATTTCAAGAGATCCTCCTAGGTTCCTGTAAGTTTTCAGTTTTTCCTGGCCTGTACTCTGGTCAGTGAGTGACCACAAGCACTCTTTTCTGTCCTGACACTGTGAAGAGGATTCCCGCTCCACTGTGAATAGTAAATTCTTTAACTAGTGCTTCTCCTTGCCCTGGGACTGTGAGCCCGGACTGTGTCCCAGATCTGAGTATGGGGGAAGCAACAGAATCCTCTCTCAGTGCTAAAAAGACCTTTGTAATCTTCTGATGACCAACTGTTTGACCTTCTTACTATCAGTGGAGTGAGATCCACAGAAGTTGTTGCTGCTGCTGAAGATGAAGATGATGATGATGATTCATTGGCTCCCAAGGCTGGCTTCTAGTTTTCTGGGGACAGGACTATGCTGGTCCAACTTCGGCCAGATTGTATTTCACTCTCACCCTGGTAAGACAGACCTTTCCTGCCAACCTTCCAATCATCTTTGGTGTCTGTGGAACTGAGAGGTCTGGAACCTGCCAGTGCTACTATTGATTCCAAGGCTCCCAAGTACTTCTGGTTTGCTGAAACTGGGACTGTGTTAGCATAACCTGTACCAGACTAAGCTCCATTCTCACCCTAGTATGACAGATTTTTCCTGCTAATCTTCCAAGTTATCTTTGGCTAGAAAATTGGTTTAATTCATCTTTTTGTGAGTTTTGATGCTCTAATTCTCATTTCTTTAGTTATTAAAGGTATTTGGAGGGATTTGAGGGAGAGTCTTTACTCACCAAGATGATGGAGTAAATGCTTTCTCCCAGTATGGACATTTTGTAGCTCTATATCACTACTACAGGTATAACTCACAATACAATAAAAGGAACTCAATGGATATTGACTCTTTAAATGAATAGTGTCATATAAGGAGTTTCCTGTGATTTGAGAAGATACAGAAATCAAAACAAGATTTGAGGAAGGTCAATGATGCTGACAAATAAAATGCTTCTGGGACTCTTGAATAGTTGGGGGTTGACCCCATGTATTAGTGGGAACCTGGGGGCCCATCTGGCTTTAACAGAATGCAGCTTGTTCAAGCTTGAAAGTTTTGTATCAGTAGCACCAAACAATATTGGAGTGCGTGTGTGTGTGTGTGTGTGTGTGTGTGTTTAATTGTTGCTACCAACTATCTACTATTAGACAGATTAGCAGATTCTCCCTCAAGACCTTAATATTTCCCCAGGGAAATTGGCCATGATATGGATGATTGTAGTTCACAAAATCAAAATATTTGAGCTGAAAAGATCCTTAATGGTTATCTAGGTTATTAACCTATCTATCTTAAGAGCAATCTTACATGATTATTCCTTATTCCAGATAAGGCAGCCAAGGCTCAGAGAAAGGAAGTGAGTAATTTAAGGTCAGTTACCTAAGTAAGTGCCAGTCAAGATCCAACCCCAAATCCTTTAGGGTCAGATCTAATGCACTTGCCATTATTCCAGAGATGACTTAGAAGCATTGAGATTTCATCATACTCTTTCTGACTTCATGCTACATCCATGTACACACAAGATGTAACTAGAAGCGGGCAATAGGGTTTTGTATTGGGACAATGATTTGGAGCACTAATAATTCTTGTACTACTTCATGGGATAGTATCAATTACCAGATGATTAGCAAGATTCCTTCTTCCCTCACCCCAAGATGTCTACAATATAAGTGAATTCTTTTTCAGGTTATCCCCAAAATGAGATACAGTGGAAAAAGTATTGGGTCTGGAACCAGATTTAAATTCTGCTTCTTACTATGTGACTTTAAATATTGGTCAAAGAATCTTAGTATCTTATTGATAAAATTATAGGTTGGAGATGGTATTAAGTGGTCACACAGGTCCTAGTACTAAATATATGATCCCATAATCCTACTCCCTCCCCTTGGTAACTGCCTCACAACGTCCTGGGTCTTTGCTTTTGGGAACATCTGAGCTTCCACCCTGAGGTTTTTTTTTTTTTTTTAAAGCTTTTTATTTACAAAACATATGAGTGATTTTTCTACATTGACCTTTGCAAAAAACTTTTTTTCCCCAAGCTTTTCCCCTCCTTCCCCCTACCCTCCACCCCTAGATGACAGGTAATCTAATACATGCTAAATAGGATAAATTATATGACAAATCCAATATATGCATACATATCTATACAGTTATCTTACTGCACAAGAAACATCAGATCTAGAAAGAGAAGGAAAAAAAAAACAACTTAAGAAGGAAAACAAAATGCAGGGAAATATTCACAGAAAGCTTTAAAATGCTGTGTTGTGGTTCACACTCAGTTCCCACAGGCCTCTCTCTGGATGTATATGACTATCTTCATCTCTGAACAATAGGAACTGGTTTGAATCACATCATTGTTGAAGAGAACCATGTCCATCAGAATTGATCATCATATAAGTTTGGAAATATGTATACATATATTCGATTTGCCAATATTTTAACATAATTAACATGTAGTGGATATCCTGCCATTTGGGGAGGGGTGGGGAGTTGGGGGGAAAATTTGTAACGGAAAGCTATGTAAGGGTTATTGTTGAAGAATTACCCACACATATGTTATGCAAATAAAATAAAATTAAAAAAAAAAGAATTGATCATCATATAGTCTTGTTGCTGTGTATAATGTTCTCCTTGTTCTGCTGATTTCACTCAGCATCAGTTCATGCAAATCTCTCCAGGCCTCTCTGAAATCATCCTGCTGGTCATTTCTTATAGAGCAATAATATTCCATAACATTCATATACCATAATTTATTCAGCCATTCTCCAACTGATGGGCATCCTTTCAATTTCCAGTTTCTTGCCACTACAAAAAGGGCTGCCACAAACATTTTTGCACATGTGGGTCCCTTTCCCTCCTCTAAGATCTCTTTGGGATATAGGCCCAGTAGAAACACTGCTGGGTCAAATGGTATGCACAGTTTGATAACTTTTTGAGAATAGCTCCAAATGGCTCTCCAGAATGGTTGGATCCGTTCACAGTTCCACCAACAATGTATCAGTGTCCCAGTTTTCCCACATCCCCTCCAACATTCAACGTTATCTTTTCCTGTCATTTTAGCCAATCTGACAGGTGTGTAGTGGTACCTCAGAGTTGTCTTAATTTGCATTTCTCTGATCAATAGTGACTTGGAGCACCTTTTCATGTGACTAGAAATAGTTTCAATTTCTTCGTCTGAAAATTGTTCATATCTTTTGACCATTTATCAATTGGAGAATGGCTTGAATTCTTATATATTTGAGTCAATTCTCTATATACTTTAGAAATGAGGCCTTTATCAGAACCTTTGAATGTAAAAATATTTTCCTTCTAATCTTGTCTGCATTCATTTTGTTTGTACAAAAACTTTTTTAATTTGATATAGTCAAACTTATCTATTTTGTGATTAATGATGACCTCTAGTTATTCTTTGGTTACAAATTCCTTCCCCCTCCACAGGTCTGAGAGGTAAACCATCCTACATTGTTCTAATTTGTTTATAATATCATTCTTTATGCCTAGATTGTGAATCCATTTTGACCTTATCTTGGTATATGGTGTTAGGTGTGGGTCAATGCCTAGTTTCTTCCATACTAGTTTCCAATTATCCCAGCAGTTTTTGTCAAATAGTGAGTTATTATTCCAAAAACTGGGGTCTTTCACCCTGAGGTTTTTTTGCCTCTTTCCTTCCAGCAACTATTTTATAGAAATGCTTTTTTTTTTTTTGGTCAGAATTTCTAAGTACAATTCTGTACATATATATTAAGTATGTAAATGCAAGTTATTATGCTCAAAAGAGGCATTGAACCAATGTAAAAAGAAGTGTCTATATGTCAAACTGAGCTTTCCAGTGATCTCAACTCCCACTGAGTGACCTGATATGAAGTCAGAAAGACCTGAGTTCAAATTCAGCCTCACATACTTAATAGTTCTATGATCCTGAGCAAGATGTTTAATCTGTTTCCTCATATGTAAAAGGAGGATAATAATATTATCTACCTCCCAAGATTGTTGTAAGCAACAAATAAGATGGTAATTGAAAAACACAGCATAGTGCTTGGCACATAGTAAGCACTATATAAATGTTAGTTATTATTACTGCAATTATTAATGTTCAAGTTCAAAAGAGCTGATTTTTTCATTCAGAAAAAGTTCTGCGTTAAAGAGTTCTAAAAAAACAATAAAACAAACCAAAAATCAGAACATACAAGCAAGTCCCAAGATGATCTTGAAAATGTCACTATAAAAACAGCTGTGATAAATATACTGTTTATTCATTTTTATTTTTAGGTTAGTGAGACTTTATTTTATGTTTAAATTTTTATTTTTATTTTACTCTGAACTTAAGATATTAAACAAACATTTCTATCACATGGAATAGAAAAAATATTGCAAATAAAATTATAAATCTATTATATACAACTTGTTATTCCTTTTAAATATATAATAATTATGTAACTTTCTCTTTTTTTCTTCCTCCTTCCCTATAAATGGCTACCATTACATGCAAATGTGTATATAGTTATATATATAATATATATCACCTATATGTATATGTATATATATATGCATGTATAAAAACATATAGGAATTTCTAACCATTTTTGGTGTCATGGATGCCTTTGTCAGTCTGATGAAACATAGGGACTCCTCAGAATGACATTTTTATGATATAAAGTATGAGCTGAATCCATATGATCTCCATCACTTAGCATGTCATTCTTTCAGAGGTGGTAAGGTGGATTAATACTTTTTTGTGGAATCATGGGAAAAAAAACAAAGGACTGACTTAGTCAAGGACAATGGGTTGAAATCATTGCTCTGATTTGGACAAGTCCACTAATCCTCTCTGAACTTTCATGTCTCATCTGAAAAGAGGTTTTATGTATAGTTAAGTGCACCTCACTTTCTGACTCTAAAGTTGGAAGGACTTCAGTACAAATCCTGCCTCAGATACTTAACACTTACTAAGTGCATGACCCAGACAAGTTATTTAACACTAATTGCCTCACCTATACACATACATGCATGCACATATGTATATACATATATAGATAATAGAACCTTAATAATGGTTTATTGAATTGAATTGAACATGGACTATTATTTTCCCATAAACATAATCAATTAAATATATATGTATACATATATGTGTGTATGTACACGTGTGTTTATATGCATGTCATATGTGATTTATATACAGATAGAGATATGTGTTACTCAGGATTTTACATAAATTATCTTAACACAACCTCACAATATTCCTGTTTTAGGCATGGCAAGGATTGCAATCCCATTAGGATCCAACTTAGAAATTAGATGTCCGGTTACTAAATTTAGTTTATACAGAATGTAACCAATGAAAAAAAGACTCAGAATTCATTCAAGATATGGAATATAAGTAGATGGTAGGTTGGAATCAACTAATATGTCACATTCAAATCTTTTAGTTATTTGACTGGAATTCACTAGTTGAGGAGTTCCTAGCCAATGGTTTATGAACTTGAATGGGGAAAAAATGTTATTTTTACTGACCTCTATGTAAAATTTAGTATTTTCTTCTATTGTGAATATAGGCAACAGACCACTGTAATTTTAGCAGAATTCATGACTTTGTCATAAATAGAAATAATGGATATTTTCATATATTACAATTATGCAGATATCTTAACAAAATATTCTATGCTCATCACTATTTCAAAATCATTCAGTTGTTAGACCTACAACTAGAAGAAGAGATTGGTGCAAGTAGTATTTGACATATTTGTGGAAAACTTCAATATAAACCAATATCTGTATGTTTATATGTGCATATATATATGCATATATGCATATATATTGTATTATGTTTGCATACCTTAAATGACTTTACATTCTAATGAGGAATAGGGAATATTCTGTGTATACCAGATAAATAAAAAAGTATATAAAAAGCAATGTGTCAAGCTGAAACATTGTACTGTATTTAAAATCAGACTATCTGCATTTAACTTCTGTTTCTGATCATTACTAAATGTGTGACCTTGAGAAAGTGTTTTAAGCTCCCCAAGGCTCAGTTTCCAGCTATGTAAAACTGAGAAGGTTGGAATAGATGCCCTTTGATGTCCTCTCCGGGTTTAAATCTCTGATTCTGTATGATGGAAAGAAATTATATGAGGGAAAGAACACTAATATCTTGTTGGGAAGGAATGAGCAATTGCAAAAGGCTTTACGTAAGAGTGTGTACTTGAGTTATATTTGAAAGTTAGGCAGGGAATATCCCTGGGAAGATGATAAGGACTGAATTTCAAATTTAGGTACCACCTATGCAAAGATATAGAGATGCAATTTCATGTACAACTAACATCTAGTAAGGTAGTTTGACCAAAATAGAGAGTAAAGGGAAGTGACTTGAAATAAGATTGGATGAATAGATCCAAGCCATATTGTGGAGATCTTTTAAGTGCAATGCATTTTGTTTTAGAGGAATACTCTTGTCTGCAGTAAGAGCCAATCTTGAAATGAGACTCTCAGAGGATATTTCCTTCCATGTCTCATTTCTGGCTATGAGCTGCACTTAGATGAAAACATAAGTGCTAGTACATTAAAAGAAGAGCTGTTCTCATCCAGGTGCAAGATAAAACAGTATCAAAAAGCTTTTTTTCAGTAGTTTTTTTTTTTTTTTTTAAAGCAAAGAAGGCAGTATTGAAAAAGAAGGAAAAAACAAAAACCACTCCCATCTTTGAAGTCAATGGACTTAATTTCAAACTCCACCTCCTAATTATTTTGTACTCCATGTTTCTGATTTTCCTTTTACTCTTTATATAATTTCACAAAGATTAAGAAAAAGAAAAAAATTCTCCGCCTTCATTATCCTTTTCCATCTTAGCTGCACGATAACATTATTTACTAGTAATATAGTTCAAATAAATCCCACTTAGAACCCATAGGTCATTTCACACATGCTGTTTTCTAAACTTAACACTCCCATCCCATATAAATTGTGGGTTATTTTCTGAGTCCAAATGCAGGAATTAATACTTCTTTCAATTTCATTATATGTGCTTCAGCCTAGAATTGCAATCTACTAAGATATTTTAAGATGCCAATTTTGTTATACAAGGGATATGCATATTATAAAGTAAAATGTGAAACACTGAAAAGTGATAGGGAAACTTCTCCCACAAGCTACTACTTTGATCCTGACTGTGGTTTCATGACTACATTGAGAAAGTAGAAATGCACTTAGCTATGCATCAAACCTCTTTTCAGATGAAACAATGGAAGTTCTGAGAAACTTAATGTCTGGTCCAAGTCAGAGCAATGATTTCAACCCACCTTGACTCAATCAGTTCTTTGTTTTCTCCCTCCCCCATTATTTTGCAAAGAAGTTGTGATACACCTTACTACTTTAAAAGTGTTGATATGCTAAGTAATGGAGACCATATGGATTTAACCCACACTTTATATCTGATAGAAAGATCAGAATCCTTAATCACTTAGAATTCACTTTCATGAAGGGACTGGTGCAAACAATATTTGACACATTTGTGGAAAAGTTCAATATAAGCCAATATGTGTGTATGTCAGTGGTTCATGTGTGTATATATGTTTGAATATATTTGCATGTATATAAGAGTTGCCATTAAAAGTATTCCATCTATGGCCTAGTAAATAAAAATATAATATCCAGATCACTGAGAATACTATTTACTCTATTTTTTCTGGTCACATTTGAACTACTCTTCAGTTTGGAATACCACTTTTTATGAAGTCAGTGTGCACACCAAATAATACTTATTTCAATGCTTCAATGACTTGTAACATATTTTTAAAATAAATGAGAAAGTCCATTCCATTTTTGAATAGGTTTGCCTCCTCCCTTACTCCAAGCCTAAATATGTATAATTTTCCACCAATGCTCTATGGGTCCAAGCAAAACATTTTTAAATACTTTTAAGACTTCTGTTAAATCTGACTTAAACCATCTTTTCTGCAGAACAAATAACCCCATTTCCTTCAACTGGCCTTCATAGGAAATTGTTTCAAATATTTCTTGTTCTTCTCTGCAGGTATTCTGGAATGCCAATTACACTTTGAAAATATGATACCAAGGGTTGGACAAACAATTCAGATGTGGTTGACCAAGGAGTCAAAGCAGAATGGGATTATTCTTTTCCTAACTGGAAATCTGTCCTTTTTTAATGAAGTCTAAAAATATCATAATATTTTTAGTTGCCATTTTACACTGTTGATTCATATTCACCTTCAAGTCTGCTAAAATCCAAGGGTTATTTTTGGCATGAACTGTGTTTTTTTTTAGTAATTATCCCCTCCATACTATACTTTTGTGATTGATTTTTTAAACTTTAATATAACAATATAAAACAAATATAGCAGTTCAGATGTCATATTTATTTCTATTAAATTTCATGTTAGTTTTCACACATTGTTCTTCTACCTTTTGCACTATTGAATTCCAATTCTGTCTCCCAAAGTATCATGCATGCAACCTACCTTTATGCCATCAACATATTTAATAAGCATATTATCTATACTTTATAAATACCTCTATACTCTAACATAATTCTTGATTTTTAATCATAATTCAAATTTTGGGACCTGATTTTGTTACTCATGAAATTATAGAATTCTCCTATTGGAAAAAGATCTCTGAAATAATCTAACCCTAACATTGTGTGAACAAGAATCCTTTCTACAACATATATTAGTGGTCTTCTAGTCTTTGCTTGAAGACCCGTGGTGAAGAAAAATCCTTTACTTCCTGAGGCAGCCTTTTCCGTATTGAGATAGAGCTAACTGTTAGGAAGTTTATCTTCCTACCAAGATTAATTTAGTCTCTTTGGAGTTTTCACCTGTTGCTCCCACTTCAGTATTCTGCAGTTCCAAATTGAACAAATCTAATCGTTACTATGTCTTCTCTCTATAACTAAATACTCTTTTCCAGGCTAAACATCTCTAGTTTCTTCCAGTGATTCTTGCATAAAATGAACTCAGCATATTGATCACTCTTCTGATGGGGTACTAATTGTGTGCTCAGTAATGATTTAGCTAATATTTTTTAACAAGAAACTTGTTCTGCTTCTGAAAACCAGTCAAGCTACATATAGAAAGAGTCATTACCAGAAATAACATGATAAAAGCTTCCATATATTCTTTAATGTTAGATGACTTCATTCAATGAAAACGTGGGTATTTAAGGATGATCATAACCAAACAAGCAAACAAATAAATGAATGTGTATCTATCTATCTCTACATCTCAAAAAGTGTTCCAGAAGAGAGAAACAAATGACAGGAATGACTTGTAGATCATAGAGATATATCATGAACAAATGACCATGCTGTTTAAAGAAAGTCAAGAGACACTGGACATGGTAGGCAATCAACAACAAACATAAAGCACAAAATTGGATGTATTCTAACAAAGAGAACAAACATGACTGCAGTAATTATTTCCAACCTAATTATCTGAGCATAGCTAGATCCTCAGTTTTTTTAGTACAAAGATCATAATCTATGCCAGAGTAGCAGAAATACCCCAAATAAGGACAATAGAATCCAACTTTAACCAGACCTATTCAAAGAAGTTGTTAATTCTGAAATATGGGAAGTGTAGCAGATTTCAAGATGGCCTAATAACAATTTCCTAAAGAAGTTTAATTAATGTAAATGAATTGCCACAATAAGTAGATCAAGAGAATTCAGAAACCACTTTACACAGGAAATACTTTGGACTAGCTTGCCAAATGCAGAGAAAAGGCTGTCAAAGATGACCATAATTGCATAATAATAATATTTATGTAAAATTAATTATATACCCGGCATTATGCTAAATGTTTTAGAACACAAATTAGCCATATCTTATGGAGAAGGATAATGGATTAAAATAAATATGTTTTATATAAGTGTTATAAAAAAATCAATTTACAGAACCATTTGTGAAAGACAATCCAAGGTATCTGCAAGACATTTAAAGATAAAACTTGAAGGACAATAAATATCACAAAATGGAAGATCTGTGGAAATTTTCATAATATACTGCCTGCTTTGTTTATTACTGGAGAAGTGGAACCAGCACAATTTGAATATAATATCATAGTTCCTGATGTTCTCCATGAGAGAACAGAACTAGTATTAAAGATAAAAAAAAATGAGAAGTATTCTACCAAGCATATACAAAAATGATCCATGTTGGAGGTTATGTAATTTTGAGTGCATTGGGAGTGTAGTCCCACAATAATTTTAAGAAACAAAGAATGCTAAATACTTATAAAAATAAAGAATCTTATTAATATAAAATTTTCAGTAAGGAAAGTTCAATAACTACCCAAATATTTGTCTACTTTTCATTTCTATGAATTCCTTATGAAATGATTTGCAGATGTATCTATAACAATCTTAATGAAGATATCAAAAAGTAAATGCCAGGCTTTTATAAGTGATGGATGACCTATGGTAGAGAATTTCTTTGGGTTATTCCAGTTGAATTAAAAGTACAGCAAATATGAGATTTCACAATGTGGTTCTTTTTTGTTGACTAAATATATGTGTGTGTGTGTGTGTATGTGTGTGTGTGTGTGTGTGTGTACGTAATTCAGTAGATCAACAATTTCTCACCTTTACTAATAAAGAACAGAATCAAAGAAGAGATGAAAGGCTCTACACAAACAAGGTGTCTCTAGTGCATATGTAAATATATTCCTAGTGGCAACTTAGGAACTACATAAAAATCATTTAAGATTCCTTGAAAGACAAAAACAAAAAATAGCTTTGTTCTCTGATCCTTTGATAATCATTATAAAGCAAAGCCTAAAAGATAGAGATGCATTCTTGCCTACTATACAGACCAGTGCTGTGAATGACCCCCAGCCAAGTGTTTAAAGTGAAATAGAATAGTTTGGGACAGTGAGAGACCTCTGATCTGCACTTGAAGAAACAGATAATATTCTTCATTTTTGTTAAGCTGTGTAAGATAGTCTTTATCTATAAAATCTGAATTCAAATCCAGATTCAGACACTAACAATGTGATCCTGGGCAAGTCACTTAACACTGTTTGCTCAGTTCCTCATCTATAAAATGAGCTGGAGAAGGAAATGGCAAATCATTTCAATATATTTACAGTGGAAATGAGGTCATGGAGAGTCTGGCATGACTGAAATGGCTGAACAACAATGATAACAAATACATGCATATATATGTATATATATACATATATACACACACACATATATATATATGCATATCTATGCATACACAAATATATATATATATATATATATATATATATATATATACACATGCACATACACATACACACACACAGACTTGCAGTCAACAGATCTTATCCAAAATGAGCCATGGCTGACTTTGGTTCACCAAGTCCATTCTCCAGGTGGTACGTTTCCTATGCATATCATCACCCAAAATTCAAAGCTTCCATGATCAGGAAAGTATGCAAATTTGTTCATTTTCTTCTTCATTAAAAGGGCCACTTCTGAGGCAGCTTATGCTCTTGTTACCACAATATTTTGGTGGGCTTGGACATCACAAAGTGCTGGAGGGATATCTTTGCATTATATGCCGTATCCAAATCTACGTGGTTCTTCCAGTCTCCATTATTATATCTACACATACAGTTCTATTCTAAAGGACAGCATTTTGTACACTGAAACTACTTGTAAATTTAGAAATATAGCAAACAAGTAAAAGTGTTACAATATAGAAACAGAAGCATATGTCAGTGTTTACATACACATGATTCTATTAATAAAGTCTATGCTGCATAGGCTTGTTCTTGGGGCCAAGAAGCTCGGTGTTCATCTCCTCATACATCCTGGCCATGTAACCCTGATCCAAGTCATTTTATCTCTCAGGGATCTAGACAAATGTCTAAGACTATATAAGCTGCAGAGAAGGTCCTGACCTGTAGTGATAGAGGGACTTCGGCCATCTGAAAATTATCTACAGTAATGAAATACCAGATCCAGTACTTATTCCTATTCTGTTAATTCAGACCATTTTGCCTCCATTTGCTTTTATAGTTTTATCACATACATGACCAAAACTCATAACTAACTCAGTAGTGATTATAATTTGAGCCACTCTAATCCAAAAGATGTCAATGAAAAGCTTAAAGGATAGTCTATCCAGGGCTGCTCATAGCCTCTTATTCAAATGGCATTGAGGATAAATATAATTTATAAAATGTTCCAAGTAATTTAGAACTGGATTGATATGTGCACATACATACACATCATTTGTATATTATAATAATATAATGTGTATATATACTTGAACATAGTAAGGTATTATTATTATTATTATTATTATTATTATTGTTTTTGCTGAGGCAATTGGGGTTAAGTGACTTGCCCAGAGTCACACAGCTAGGAAGTGTTAAGTGCCTGATACTAGATTTGAACTCAGATCTTCCTGACTTCAAGGCTGCTGCTCTATCCACTGTGCCACCTAGCTGCCCCCCATAGTAAGATGTTTTAAAAAAAATTTAAAGAAATTCCTGCATGTCAATTTTTTGTGTTAACTGAAGAAAGTTCTAGGACTTTAAAAAGCTTCCATATGTGTTCCACAATCACTGAAAACAGTTTGGCCTAACTATTGACACAAGAAGATACAACAGAATAAAGCACTCCTATTACCTAGATTATGCCATTTTTAGTCAGACAGTCTAAAGAATTATCATATCAGTTATTTTGAGTAGACACTATAAATGGATATTGAACTAAACACATAGTTGGCAGTGAGATAGACTGAGGGAAAACTATAAATCTACTTTAAAGAGCCTTAAGCAAAAGCTCATAAAAACAAAAAACAAAAAAAACTTGTGATGATATTTATATGTGAATCATGTGATACCATCATTCCCCCAAAAATCAGGGTTGTAGATTGCCCAAAGGGCGATAGAGGGTGGGTTCATGGCCCTTATTTAGACTGTAACATATTATCAATGAAAAACTACATAAAGAAAATGTCACAAATGATACAATCAGAAAGTCATCTGACCAGAAAAATAAGTGGGCTGGTCACTTGTCAAGAGAATGGTATAACAGATGGGTGATGTATTGTATGCTTCCTTGGGATCCATGCAATGTCAAGAGGTCTACAGAGTAGACTCAGCAAATATTGCACATGATGAAATGTCATATTGAGTGCAAAATTGGAAAGGAACTTAAATCAATGAACTCACAGATTTATTAAATCATCAAAGAATTAACCAAGTTATCTATAAGGCCTTTTTTTCCCCCAAATCAGCATCTACTGAGTACAGAGTACAATAGTATTTGTTCCGTGTTGCTGGTATCTAAACAGCTGAAGACATTGAAAATTCTCCATAGAATTAAAAAGCCCAAATATTTATTAAGTATCTAGTCTTTGGAGGAATTTTAGATACAATCTTTTAATGCATATACCAGTGAAGGATCAAAATGCCCCCTTCAGGTTATCAATGAAACTTTTTAAGAGTAGAGAAATAGTGGAAACTGCCATGTTCCCTCTATTTTTCAATTTAATTTAGTTCAAATAAAAAAGCATTTCATCTGTGCATACCATGTGCCAGGAACTGTGTCAAACAACATAGATGCACAGATAAAAACAAACAAAAGCCCAGTTTTTGCTCTCAAATAAGTTACACTGTATTAGGCAAAACAACATAATCAAATAAGTCAATACAAAGTAAAATACAAGGTAACTTTGGGAATGGTAAAGCATCAACAACTGAAGAGATCAAGAAATATCTTATGGCCAGGTGAAACTTGAATTGAGATCTAGGAATTTCAAGAGGCAGAGGATAGGATCTAGAATATCCAGAATAAAAAGGGATATCCTGTGCAAAAGCATGAAGGTGGGACCTGGTAATTCTGTGCATAGGGAACAATAGCAAGTAGAACAGTTTGATGGAAATGTAGAGTCTGAAGGGAAGCAATCTAAAAACAATCAGGAAAGTTAGGTTGGAACGAGATTATGAAAGTCTTCAAATACCCCCCCCTCACAAATGAGTTTGCATTTTTATCTAGTAAGCAACAGAAGAAGTGACATTACATCCCATCATATCACATCACATCACAGTCATAAAACAGAAACTTCTTCTGATTCTTTAGGTCAGAATTACAACATGACACTAAAGTGAATTAATTCTTAAAAAGGTCGTATTGAGAAATTTTACATGTTTTATTGGTTTTGTCTAAACATTGTACCATGCCAGCATAAACTACTTTTGTGGAAGAAAATGAAGCATTAGAAGGCTTACTGGGCTATGTAATAAAACTAACCACATTAGAGACAAAGCTGCTTCATTAAGAGATATTGTTATAGTTGGCAATAAACCCTTCGATGTAGTCACGAATGAACTTTCCTTAAATTTCATTCTACCCTAATACACAGAGTATGTTATAAGGTTCCAGCGTTTTTTCTGTGGCCTGAGGACATAGAATTTAGAATTTGAGTGTTAAAGATAATGAGATCATCCATCCCATAATGGAATCAGATCTAAGATCAGAGGATCTGTGTTCAATTTATGACTCAACTTGTTACTTGTGTGACTGAGGAAGTTGCTTCCTCTCTTTGGGTCTCTCCTCCATTATATCCCTTGCAAAATGAGATAGAGTTAGACTAAATAATGTCTGAGGTGCCTTGGAACATGATTCCTTCTGTCAGCTCACTCTTTAAAACTAGTTTGAACCAAATAAATTGCAAAATAAAGCTAGAGTGTTCCAGGCTCCAAAGTGGATATTTAAAATCTGATAAAGCTCCAAAGAGTGGACAACGCAGCCATGGTTATAGAAAAGTCTAGTGGATTAAATATGTCCTTGAGAAAATGCAGTTTCATGCCAGATGGCAGAATTTGGCTTGGAGAATGCACCCAGTAATCACTGAATAAAGCCTCCTTCCTGACCTTTGGTATAGATGGCAGTAAGCCATATGCATAGGGAAATAATAATGGGGGAGGCAAGCAGAATGAAATGACTTCTGGATGGCCCTTTGCCTTGAGCTTACTGTCACTGAACCAGCTGCCTATAAAAGGGCAAAAAATAGACAGCAAACCTTCTAACAAGGGTCATTAACTAACCAACATCAATCGATCCAGCAGCAAGATTGGAGAGTCTCCTGTCAATGCTCAGAGGACTGAATACAGACAGATAATACCATCAGTGATGGCAGCCGAGATCCTTCTCCTCCTTAATTAAGCATGCAACCTCATACTCCTTCTAAACATGGAGAGGGAATTAAATTCAACTCACATGGGCCAGTCGATCAAATCTGGCAAAGAGTTCGTTCAACATCCTGACCAGCTCCTGTGCTGACAAGGTCGTGGAAAGGTTGGTAAATCCTTTAACATCTGCAAAAAGAATACTAAACACAAAAGGGAAGGGGGGTGGTGGTGAGAAGAAAATATATTAATATTTTAATCCATCCTGGGAGACACATCAACACCATGTAAACAAAGAAAGCATCTGTGGGTTTGAGATCTTAGCCCTGCATTGCTGAGGAAGCCAGGGGGGAGTGAATGAATGGGCCAGGATTTAAACCAGGTCTAATTTAGGAGGAGGCCAATTCACAAGCTCAGGAAGTGTAAATGAATGCTGAAAGCTCCCATTCTTGTTCTTGGCAAAGGGTTTATGAGCTGTTTCTCAGACTCACCAATTCTGTTACAAAAGTTCTACTTTAAAAAATATTTTGGAGAGAACCAGAATGAAATTTTAACCAAGTTATATGAGTCTAGCTTTTGAGTTCATCTATTTCTAAAACATGGCTCCCCTGTGGTCATCATCTTCCTATTGAAAGTTGTCTTCTGCCTTTAGGATTGAATAGGTGAAGTCTTATCTTTGCAAAGTGATCCTAAGTCAGGTCATTGCGCAATTCCTGATCATTTCCAAATCAGTTTATTTGACACATAGGAGCTCTCAATCCTCCTTCACTTTTCAATTCTATGTGTTATTTTCTGTTAGAATGTAAGTTCCTAAGGGATGATCTTGTTTGCTTGCCTGTATTTGTATCCTCAGTGTTTAATACAGTGCCTGACATATTTCAAGTGCTTCAAGAATGCTTTTTCATTTGTTAATTTATTCAAGTAAATATACAATAAAAAATAGAACAATGGTTCACATTTTTTATCGGGCAAAGATTGAGGGATTTAGAACTAGAATGGATTTTAGAGATAAGATTCCTCCCCTTTTCTTTTTTTTTTTTCTTTTTGGTTATGGACCTTTTTGGTACTCTGGTGAAGTCTATGGACCTCTACTCAGAATAATGTTTTTAAGCAATTGAAAAAATGCTAAATTTCAGTTAGGGATTAGTAAAAATCAAAAACATAAACTTGTTTTCAATTATGAGTTTATGGACCTCCTAAAATTTAATAACCCCTTCTCTAGAAGAATTTTCTTAATTAATATGACTGGAAGATCAACTATCATATTAGATGCATCCTATGAGAAACATTTGCAAAAAATATGAGTAGGCAGAAGTCAAGCAGCTGAGTATGGAATGCACAAGCAGAGAAAATATCCTCACTGACAAGATCATGGATTTGCCAAAGCACTGAAGTTAATATACTCTTCTTTGTGGGATGGTCATGTGAAGGTAATGGTATATCATAACATTGTGATAAATGCAAATCAATATTGCATGCTATACTCTCTACAGAAAGAGGGAAAAACAGTTCACTGGTCTCAAAGATCTCACAGAATGGTGTGGGAGATAACATGCAAATAGTAATACACATTCAAGATGATAGATTGGATAAACTGAACATAATCCAAAGAGGGAAGAAATTGCACTTAAGGAGGAATCAAGCAAATCTTTCTGTAGGAGAAAGGACTTCTTTCAAATGAAGGAAGCCAGAAAAGCTAGGAGGCAGAGATAAGGAAGAAGAAAATTCCAGGCATGGGGGATACCTAGTGAAAATCCCCGGATAACGTAGTATGTGCAAGTGGAGAAGGTGTAATAATTCTGGAAAGCTAAAAAAGAGTAGGGTTGTGAAGCACTTTGAATGACAGAAAGTTTTATATTTGATCCTGGAAGTGACAAAGAGCCGGTGGAGTTTGTTGAGTAGGGGTGGTGATGATATGATCAGAACTGTACTTTAGTGCTCCAAGTCACTATTGATCAGAGAAATGCAAATTAAGACAACTCTGAGATACCACTACACACCTGTCAGATTGGCTAAAATGACAGGAAATGATAATGATAACTGTTGGAGGAGATGTGGGAAAACTGGGACACTGATACATTGTTGGTGGAACTGTGAACGGATCCAACCATTCTGGAGAGCAATTTGGAGCTATGCTCAAAAAGTTATCAAACTGTGCATACCCTTTGACCCAGCAGTGTTTCTATTGGGCTTATATCCCAAAGAGATTTTAAAGGAGGGAAAGGTACCCACATGTGCAAAAATGTTTGTGGCAGCCCTTTTTGTAGTGGCAAGAAACTGGAAATTGAAAGGATGCCCATCAATTGGAGAATGGCTGAATAAATTATGGTATATGAATGTTATGGAATATTATTGTTCTGTAAGAAATGACCAACAGGAGGATTTCAGAGAGGCCTGGAGAGACTTGCATGAACTGATGCTGAGTGAAATCAGCAGAACCAGGAGGACATTATACACAGCAACAAGACTATATGATGATCAATTCTGATGGACATGGTTCTCTTCAACAATGATGTGATTCAAACCAGTTCCTATTGTTCAGCGATGAAGATAGTCATATACATCCAGAGAGAGGCCTGTGGGAACTGAGTGTGAACCACAACACAGCATTTTTAACGCTTTCTGTGAATATTTTCATGCATTTTGTTTCCTTTTTAGGTTGTTTTTTTCTTCTTCTCTTTCTAGATCTGATGTTTCTTGTGCAGTAAGATAACTGTATATATATGTATACATGTATTGTATTTGTCATATAATTTATCCTATTTAGCATGTATTAGATTGCCTGTCATCTAGGGGTGGGGGGTGGGGGGAAGGAGGGGAAAAGCTTGGGAAAAAAAGTTTTTGCAAAGGTCAATGTAGAAAAATCACTCATATGTTTTGTAAATAAAAAGCTTTATATTAAAAAAAAATTAAATAGGTACTTCACACACACACAAAAAAAGAACTGTACTTTAAGAAGATTAATTTGATATCTAAGTGGAAGAAGGTTTGTATTGGGGAAAGATCAATCAGCAAGTTATTGCAGTCCTTCAAGGGTAAGATGCTGAGGGGTTGCAGAGAGTGGTGATAGTGTTAGTGGATAAAAGAAATATATATGAGAGATATAATGACTATAAAATCAACAAGGTGACAACATATTAGATATAAGAGTTGAGACTGAATTGTTGAGGATAATACCTAGATTGTGATATGATAAAGACAGCTGGTTGATTGGTTGGCTGGTTGTTGTCCTTCATATTTGAAAAGGACAAAATGACATCTTTATGTTAAAATCCAGTTACATTGTGTCCCACTGTGGCTGATCAGACCAATATAAGCTCAGAATGCTCTTCCATAGGTTGGACACAAATAGTCCCTATGAGCATTTGGGGTAGTTCGTCTAATTTTGCACATCTCATGTTTCTTTTGGGCTAATTCAATTTTGCTTTGCTCATAAAGAACAGCACCTTTTCTGAGAAGGGCACACTGTGATGGGTAGTCCTGTTCTTGTATTGCTTTTTCTGACTACCTTATGAGTACTTGCCCTGTGTGAGTTCTCTATAAAATAATCTTTTTGCCAAGTGTACATTTGGCCTTAGAACAATGGGGCCACCCAAAGGAGTTGTGCTCTCTGCAGTGTAGTTAGAATGTTTAACAGTTTAGTTCAAGAAAGAACCTCTGTGAGCATTGGAGAGACTTGCATGAACTGATGCTGAGTGAAATCAGCAGAACCAGGAGAACATTATACACAGCAACAAGACTATACGATGATCAATTTTGATGGACATGGTTCTCTTCAACAATGATGTGATTGAAACCAGTTGTACTGCGATGAAGATAGTCATATACATCCAGAGAGAGGGCTGTGGGAACTGAGAGTGAACCACAACACAGCATTTTACTCTTTCTGTGAATATTTCCATGCATTCTGTTTTCCTTCTTAGGTTGTTTTTTTTTTTCTTCTTCTCTTTCTAGATCTGATGTTTCTTGTGCAGTAAGATAACTGTATAGATATGTATACATGTATTGTATTTGTCATATAATTTATCCTATCTAGCATGTATTAGATTACCTGTCATCTAGG
>JAJPUD010000127.1:849777-922721 GCA_023553655.1 Myrmecobius fasciatus
TTTTTTTTTGCAAAGGTCAATGTTGAAAAGTCACTCATATGTTTTGCAAATAAAAAGCTTTATTTAAAAAAAAAAAAAAAAAAAAGAAAGAACCTCTGTGTCTTATAGCCCATCCTGCCAGATAATCTTCAAAATCTTCCTAAGACAATTCAAATGGAAGCAATTCAGTTTCCTGGCCTGGTACTAGCCTACTTTCCAGGTTTCACAGACACACAACAATGAGGTCAGCACAATGGTAGCCAGTCTAATACCTCTCCCCTCCCACACCATCCTCTGGAGTTTCCCAGACACTGAGGTAGCTCTGACAATGCATGTATCGATCTCATTATCCATGTGGACATCCCTGGAAAGTATACTGCCAAGGTAAGAGAACTTCCCCACAGCATTCAAAACTTTCCCATTTACTATAACTGTTTGTTCCACATATGGATGGTGTGATGGAGGACCTGTGTTTTCTTAGTGTTAATTGTTAATCTTGCTGGAGAAAGCAGGATAGAAAGTTGTATGTGCATAGGGAGTAAGAAGGAAATAAGACAAAAGGCATCTGAGAGATGTGAGATGAAGAGGAGGAGAGTAGAGGGAACTGCTGTGGAATAGTTTGACTTTTTCCTTTGATAAATTTGAGTAGGTAGGGGAAAGAGAAGCTATGGGAGGTTTGAAGAATTAAAAGATTTGGAAAAATAACTGTAGTAAGGAGGAAAGCAAATTGATAGAGGATTGCCTTGCTGTAATAAAGACTCAGATGAGAAACGTAACAAATCTGAAGTGGACTCAGTAAATGTGGTTTCATCATTTTTTGGGACTGGTTCAATTGTGAATGAGTAGGAGCTAAGGCAACAGATGCTAGAAGTAATCCAAAATTGGGGTTTGGCCGGGCAAGATATTTGATAGGATAAAATGCAAAGGATTTGAAAGAAAATAATGATTTAGTATTGAATTGGTTCATCAAGATGTCAAGAAGAGGAGGACAAAAGAATATAGTCTGTGCAGCGATGATGGCCTGAAGAAGAACTGAGAGATCAAGGGACTGGAAATCAAAATGAGGACAATGAACAGAATTTGAGGTGAAATGAAAAAGAATTTTAATTAGATAAAGGAATTTCAGAATTCAGAAACATGGAAATGGAGAATTTGTTGGTAATTGCAAGATCAAGAATAAGTTGCTTGGCGAGGTGAAGGAATAGGTAATGGGAAATAAGTAAGTTAAGACACTGAAAGGTTAGGTTATTTGACAAGTGTTGAAACATATGTTGGTAGCCCCTAGTATGAGGGCAAGAGTTGGAGAAGAAAGATTAAAAATCAAGTATTGAACAATTGTGAAAATAAGGGTAATGTCTTGAAGGTCATTATACAACAGCTATCAGAATTTTGATTGGATAGTAAATACGGTAGCCAGGTAGCACAGTGGAATGCTGGACCTGGTAATTTCAAACTCATTTCAGATACTTATTAGCTGTGTAATTCTGGAAAAGTCACTTAACTGTTTACCACAATTTCCTTATTTGTAAAATCAGCTGGAGAAGAAAATGGCAAATCACTCCAGCATCTTTGCCAAGAAAATCTCAAATGGACATGGAGAATTGGATATGACTTATCAACTAAACAAAAAAGTGGTAGTAGTGGAGAAAAAACCTACAAATAACATTAGGGAGCAAGCAGTATTCCAACTTTAGTAACCTCATCAAGTAGTATTTTCACCTCAGTCAGTGAGTTGGAGGAAGAAGTGAAAGTACAACAAGTGCTGGAAAGAGCAACCAATAAGGCTGTACTCTCAGGAGGGAGATAGGTCACAATGAGGGCCATAAGGCAGAATAATTAGAAAAAGACAAGTTGAAAATAAGTTTGTAGCCAATAGAGTAGAGGGCTGTGTAGCCTTAAAGTGAGACATTATAGATGGACAAGGATTGAATTGAAATGAGAACAAAAAAGGGAAGCAGACAGTGATGAGCTTAAATTATTTAGAGAAGATTTGTAAGAACTAATACACAGCAAACTAAGAAGATTTAGCCAAGACAACTATGTACACAATGATTATAAGAATAAAAAATTCATAATAGTACTGAAAGATCTCAGAATTCTAATAAATATAATGATTCAGGACAGGTGGTGGATTACAGATAAAGAATGAGACATATATAATCACACAATCAATTTGAATGTTGGTCTTTGCCTTAAAGAAGAGTTCTATGGGGGAGTACTAAAAATAACACCAATATAAAGATGAGGGTTATTTTTTAAAAAAATATATAATAATTTATACCTCCAAATGAAAGTTATTCTCGCAATAAAAATAAAAAAAGCATGGGTGCAGATATGTATATTTTGTAAAGATTGAAAGGAAAATAAGTTTTAATATATTCCTTATACCCATTCTCTGCTTGTATCAAGGATCACAGGATAAAGATAGAGACAGAGAGACAGAGAGAGGTGGAGGAGTAAACACTGAAATAGGACATGTGGAGAAAAGTTATTAAGATCACTCAGTTTTTGCAAATAACTGAAATCTGGATGTCAGAATTCTAGTCAACGAAGAACACAAAATTATAGTGTTAGAAGGAGATAGAAGTTTTTTTTTAGAGAAACCATGCCCTTCACCTAGTCCATGTCTAGTGTTGAGTAAGTAGGACCTAACTCATGATGTATTAGGTGGAAAAAGAGTTAATCCCAAAGGCAGGAGGACATGAGTTCAAACCCCTGGACCATACTCTCCCCTCATCTATGCCTCTCAGAATTCTTATGTTCCTTCAAGGAAGCCAAGGAACGGCTCAGGTACAATCTCCTTCATGATATTACATTGTGGCTCTGTGATGCTGGGTAAATCATTTATCCTTTTGGTACTCTGGGCAAATCCTGAATATTCTTAAATTGCAGAGAATGTTTAAATGATATCAATATAAATTCAAAAAAAAGAGAAAATAAAAACAAGAGAAAGGAAAAATAGTATTGGGAAAAGAAGCATGAAGAAAATGAGTAGAATTAGACAATTATGTACTACTGGATTTGTTTTGAGAATTGTGGGGAGTGAAATTCAGCAGTGATTCTAGTTTGGCTTCCAGATGTGGGTTGAGAGACCAGGCTCTCCAACTATAGAGGACAAAATCGTATTTTTAATACAAAACAGCCTTCAAGTGGGAAGGAGCTGCTACACCCGCTTGTTGATTTCAGTTCCTCAGTACCTAAAGAAGCCATTGGCATTCACTGCTGCTGTAAATAGAAAGAAGGGGAGAAACTGGTTGCCAGAAGCTTGGTCTCTGTGTGGATTCTTCTCCCTTAGAAACGGCTCCCATCACCGAGGAAGCTGAAAAATGTAGGGCAGTAAACTAAATTTTAATCTAGTGCAATGTAAACTTCTACAAAAGGGGCTCAATCACTGAGAACACAGCTTAGTGATTAAAAACAAGAAGGCTGAATAAATTCAGCTGTGCAGAAACAAGGGGAGCTTCAGAAATGGATGATCAAGAAAAGGAAACTGATATTTATGAAATCCAGTTGTCCTGAGGTATTTGTGTATGGACCCTTTTAAAACTGGGGAGAGTATTATAATTGTTATTGTTTCTATTATTATATGCTTCTCTTATGGTGTCAAGTTTTTTTTTTTCATTTCCTCAAAAATAATTCTTTGAGTATCATCTCCTCTGGATCCACTCACTAGAGACTATATCCATCAATAATATATACATTTGCAGAGTGTCTACTGAGGCAATTAGTGAGGTGGTGAAGTGAATAGAGTGTTGAATCTGGTGTCAGGAAGATTCATCTTCATGACTTCAAATACAACCCCATACTTACTAGCCTGGGCAAGTCACTGAACCCTGTGTGCCTCAGTTTCCTCATCTGTAAAAAGAGCTACAGAGGGAAATGGTAAACTATTTCAATATCTCTGCCAAGAAAAACCCAAATGAGGTCATGAAGTCAGATATGAGTGAATATCATCATGGTAATGTCTACCATGAAGAGGCTATTTCCAGTGTTAAAGTAAGGAGTTTGCTTGTTACTTGGATATGATCTGCACAGAAAGATCTCACTTTTCACTAAGGAAAATGGGTCTTGGCTATCAAGTTGAGATGTGCCAAAGGCAAAAATGCAGGTGCAGAGGAAAGAAGTCTGATTGCCATAGGAAGAAGGAAACTTATTATTACCAAAAGAGGAAAATAAAAATGAAAAGCCTTGGGCTCACTTAATTACTATTAGCATACAAGGAGAACCACCATTCTGGACAATGTCCTGAACTTATTAACTGAGTCACAGACTGATGTTACTTCTACCATTTTCATAAAACATGAAGGTGACCAATCCTAACATAGCACAGAGATCTTAAGGAAACTTAACAAATGAGAGACAGCATGGTATAGTGGATAGAGTCATGAAGGTCTGGGTTCAAGTCTTCCCTTCCTCATATAGTAGTTGAATTAGTACGGATAAGTCGAGGAATCACTTAGTACTCCCAGATAACTCTCTGACTTTAAGTCACAGATGAGCTTCTTATTTGCCTGTAAAGAAGAAGTTTCCACTGACATAGACATTTATACATATGTATTTGAGCGTACATGTGCATATATCTGTGAACATACACATTTATATACAACAAAAGTGATCCGTTCATGATATCAAGACCTCAAATGAATTCCTAATTTAACATTTAAAAGTCCCTGACATCACTTATAGGCAGAACCCATTAAACAACATAAAAATAAGTCAAGTTAATGCACATGTGAATATGTAAGAGTTACCATTTATATAACCTTTTTATGTTTTTTGCAAAATCCTTTGTATACATGATCTCATTTGAACCTCAGAACAACTTTGTAAGATATTCATTATTTCCATTTTACAGATAAAAAATCTGAGACTCTAAGGAGAGAGATCAAAGACACAAGGCTAGTGAATGTTTGAAGAAAGACTTGATTCCAGATATTTCTGATTCTAAGACCAATACCATATTAACTACTCTACAGCTGCTTCTCCCCAGACATCTACATGCATGTGTATTCATATGCATGTTTTACATCTCTTACCTGACATTTTCATAGCGATGGATGTAGATCTTGTGGAACTGGTGCTGCAAATGCTCATCTTCCACATTGGTCATATCATTGATCATCTCAAGGACAACAAACCGAGGCAGTACAGAAAGTACCAGTCGTTCCTGAAACAAAACAATAGTCAGAATTGGGATAATTAGACCATGACTGCCTCAGTTTCTCTGAGCAAAAGCTCCAGATGACAACTGTTCCAAATTTATTCCATCCAATCCAAAGAGCATGTAATAATTATCTACCATATGGTAGGCACTATGTTAGACCAGGGAATCATAAAATAAAATATCCCTTTCCCCCAAGAACTTGTATCATACTGGGGGATAGAAGATGTGAAAGATAAATACATAAGAATTTGAGGAAAAGGGAAAGCCCTCTAAAAACTAAGAGGATCAGGAAAGTCCCTTTAAATGGTTAATATAAATTGAGATCAATGATATATTCCTTATTCAGTAGGGAAAGTAATTTCTTGGCCAAGAAGCTAAATCCTTTATTGAGGAAATTATTGTTGTCTGTTGTTCGGCTGTTTCACACTCTCTTTGATCCCATTTTTGGGTTTTCTAGGCAAAGAGAGCCAATTGGTTTGCCATTTTCTTCTCCACCTCATTTTACAGATGAGAAAGTGGCTTATCCAAGGTCACAAGCTACTAATTAGTTGATACCATATTTGAACTCATAAAGATGAATCTTCCTGACTCCAGGCCGAGTTTTATTTATTGTGTCACATAACTGTCTGAGGGAGCTATAAGGAACATTAATTGTCCTCCCCATCAAATTCATATAGCACTTTGAGGAAAGTATAGAGCATTTACTTAATGACATCTATTGTTTAGAACTGAGCAACGGTATCCTTCCCTCCAACATGTTATTGATCACAAATAAAGTAGTTCTTGAACTTTATTCAAAAGTTTCATCGGACACATCACACTTGAAATATTGTACTTAGATCTAGAAACCTCTCACTTGGAGAATTCTAATAGCTTATCAGCTTCAAGCTTCTTTATACTACAGTCTATCTTCTTCAAATCTGGCAAAATAATTTTCCTAAAGTGCAAGTTTGATCATATCATTACTTTTTCCCACTTTCTCACTTAATAAACTCCCTATTACTTTTGGAATATATGCTCCTTTGTTTGATATTTATAGTGCTTCAAGACTTGACCCTTTAAAAGTATCAGTTCTCAAGTTATACTAAGAAGCAATGACTATCAAAACAATTTGGAATTAGTTAAATAAATAAGTCAATAAGTAAAATAGATTAATTATACAACATATATATGTATATGTATATATACATATATATACACACATATACATATAAAACAATGAACCTAGTAATCTAGGAACACAATAGCTGGAGATAGGTTTCACTATCTGTTCAAAGCTGGTGAGAAAATTGGATTGCAGTACTGAAGAAATTAGGTATGCCCAAACAAACTCACACCTTTTACCAAGATAAAATCCGAATAGATATGGTCCCAAAACATAGACGAAATTATTTATAAGATCTATGATTAGGGAAATAATTTTAGACCATATAAAGAAGAGAAGATCACTAAAGGTAAATAAATATACATATATATATATGGTCATATAAAATCAAAAGGTTTTTTTTAGACAAATAAAATATAGCTAGGATTAGAAGAGAAACAATTAGCTGAAAAAAATCTTTGCAGAAAGTGTCTCTAAAAACGATCTCATTTGAAAAATCATATAAGGAGCTTATGTAAATTTATAAGACTTAGAGTCATTATTAAATTGAGGTATCTAGGTGATATAGTGGATAGAGTGCTGAACCTGGGAGTTGAGAACACTTGTGGATAAATGTGGCCTCAGACACTAATAGCTGTGTGACCTTGGGCAAAGACTCAGATTCTTACCTGGTTTAGTTTTCTCATCTACAAAAAATGACTATCATAATAGCCCATCCTATCTTTCAGTATTGTTGTGAGGATTCAATTAGATAATAATTGTAAAGCACTTTGGAAACTATAAAATGTTACATAGATACTAGCTATTTTAATGATTTTTATTGAAAAAAAATGTTCTAAGGATATAAATAGGAAATTCTCTGGGGAATAAATCCAGGCTCTCTATAGTTACATAAAAATATTTCAAATAACTAATAATCATAAAAAATATAAATAAAAGCAATTATAAGTTTATAACTCAAAATCATCATATTGGGAATGACAAAAAAAGAAAATGACATATGTTGGAGGAGTGTCAAGGAAAGAGAAACACTGATGTGTTGTTGGTAGAGCTCTGAACTGGTCTAGCCATCCAAGAAAGCAATATGGAAATCTGTACAAAAAGTTACTAATCAGTTCATTCCCTTTGACCTAGCCATTTAACTGTAAATTTATATCCACGAGGATAGAAAAGGGAAAAGGTCCTCTCTTTCTTCCCTTTCTTCTGATTGTCCCCCACATATGATACTTCTCCCATCTCTGCCTATGCCTGGAACACACACTCATTCTTCACCTCTGTAACTGAGATTTTAAGGGCTTAGTTTTAATTGGTTAGGACTCAAATCCAGAATGCCTGATTTAAGAGTCCTTTTCTTATCACAAGGCTGCCAGTGTGAATGCTTAGCCTCAAGGAGAGAAAATTCAATTTAAACTCCTTTTTTGGCATTTAAAAATCTCTACAACCTGGCTTCAACCTATATTTTCAACATTGTTAGATATTTCTCCCATTCCCACATTCTACATTTCTGTCAAATTAGCTTTCTTGCTCTTCCTCTAATGCAATATTCCATTTACCATCTTTATGTTTTGTACAAGTTGGAGTGTATTCCCTTCTCAACTCTGCTTCTTGTAATCCTTAAAAGCTTGGTTTATATGTCACTTAATAGTCTTTCTTGTTCTCCCCAGCTGCAAGTGCCTTCCCTCACTCTCCATATCACTTTGTATTCATTTTATATATTTTACATATATGTTGTCTTTCTCTTCAGAATGCAAATTTGAAGTTAGAGAGATTTGCTTTGTATACGGGTATCTCTGTCACATGTCTGACACATAGTATGTTGTTAAATCATGCTTTTGGATTGACCAATTGCTGTTTTTAAATACTGTAATGGCTGCGCTATTCCTGTGAATACTTAGATCTATTTTTTTAAAAATAAAAAATAAATAATGAGGTTTATTTTTAAATTAGATCTACTTTATTTATGCAATTCAGTAGAAAGAACTCTTTGGTAAACAAATTGGAAAGATCTACAATTATAAACAGAAATTCCAGAGTACCAATGAAGCATAATTCTCACCTCCTGTCAGAGAGATAAAGGACTAAATAAACAGGATGATTCATATGCTTTTGAATATGGCCAATGAGAAAACATATTTTTGCTTGATAATGCATATTTGATGCCAATAGTATGTTTTTCCTATTTGTTTTCCAAGTGGGGAAGTGGGAAAGAGAGAAAACAAATGCTTGCTAATTAAAAAATATTAATCGGTTTTGATCAATATGATTATCCACATAACTTCAAAGACTTATGATGAAAAATGGTATTTATTTACAAATAGAGAACTCTTGGACTTATGTTATAAATTTAAGCATTTTTTCCCTTTGTTTTTCTTGCTCTGCTCATCCTCAGAATTTGGCTAACACAAAAATGTTCTGTAAAACTTCATATGTGCAATGGGTATCATTATTTGCTTTTTCAATGAGTGAGAGAGAGGGTAAAGAGAAGGAGAAATTTTGAAACTGAAAATAAAATGAAAAACAAAAAATATTAATCTTTTTTTTCAAGAAAGAATTCTGGATTTGGGGTTGGAGATATCAGTCTGAAGTCTAGCTTTTCAACTTGCTAGCAGCTAGAAAGAAACAATTCAAATACAGAGGATCAATAATTAGAATCACACACGATCTGTCAGCCTCCACATTGAAGGATTGAAGGGCCTGGAACCATAACTTCTGTGGGACTCAGTTTCTTATACTATAAAATTGTAAAATGAAGGAGTTTGATTAGATAACTTCTCAGATTCTTTTTAGATCAAAATATATGATCTTGAAAGTTACATTTGTTCAGATTTGGACTAATTGTAAGAAAAAAAATCCTAAAATGAATAGACGACCTTGTCAGGCGGCCAGTCCAACAAAGTTGCACTCTCTGCAGGAGAGTTTAAATGTTTGGAAGTTTAGTTCAAGAAAAGACCTCAGTGTCTGGCATCTTATCCTGCCAAGTGATCCTCAAAATATTCCTAAAGAATGAAAATGGAAGAAATTCAGTTTTCTGCACAGTGCTGGTGAACTGTCCAGGTCTCAAAAATGAGATATGCACAATGGCTCTGTAGACCTTCAGTTTGGTAGTCAGCCTAATAGCTCTTTTCTTCCACACTTTCCTTTGGACCTTCCCAAACAATAAATTAGCTCTGGCAATGGGCATATTAACTCATTATACTGCCAAGGTCAATGAACGTATCACAGCATTCAAAATTTCTCTATCCACATATGGATGGTGTGGTGGTGGCTGATGGAGTAGCTGTGTTTTCTTGGTGTTAATTAACTGTTAGGCTAAAATTAGTAAAAGCAGTAGAGAATCAATTCTTACTTGTATCAGCTTGGGAGGCTGCATTAAGTGCACAATCATCTGCAAACAAAAAAAAATCATGCACCGAATCTTCTTCCATGTTAATCTTGGGTTGTAACCTTTTCAACAAGAAGAGAGCACAGCTGCAGAGAATTCAACTACTTTGGGCTGGCCACATTGTCTGTATGCCAAAAATGCACTTGCCCAAAAGACTATTTTATGAAGAACTCACACACAGCAAATGCTTATGTGGTGGTCAGAAAAAGTGATACAAGGATGCTCTCTCTTAAGAACTTTAGATTTTGTTCACTTCTGGAGCCAAGATGGTGGAGTGAAGACTTGACTGTGTCCTCTTCTGACCTTCTCTCAAATCAACAATAAAATAAGCCTCTGAACTGATCTTTAAGTCAACGAATCCAGAAATATTAGGACACTGCTTGCAATTATCTCTGAAGAACTTCATAGCAGGTCTGTTTCACTCGGGCCTTGGGGTAATCAGTTTGCTCGGTGCAGTCTGGAACTGAGGGCAGAGAACTGGGTGGGACTAGCTCACTGTGGCAGAAACTCCAAACTCCAAACTCCAAACACCTGGGGAGTATCTGAGGCACTTGGGACGCTCTGCCCTGATTGGGGGGCAGGTGATCTGTTAGATTTGCTTTTATAAGGATTAATTGGGCAAAGTCCTAGCCCAACCAGCCCAGCACCCGAAGTTAATTAGCGGAATTGCCCCTGGGCAAACTACCACAGCCACCACTTCTCTAGCTTTAAACAGACCCCCAAGCTTTCTAAAAAATGAGTAAGAAGCAGAAGAGAGCTCTCACCATAGACAGCTTTTACCGAGAGAAAAGAAGGGCAGACCTCAGATCCTGAGGTTCCTATAGGCAAAGCAACTCCAGAGGAAGCCATCAAGGGTGATATAACCTGGTCCCCCTTTCACAAGGCTTTCCTGGAAGATTGCATAAAGAATCTCAAAAGAGAGCAAGATGATAAATGTGGAAATGAACTGAGATCAGCGCAAGAAGGATATGATGCCCTGCAAAAGAGATATGAAAAAAGCACCAATTTATTGAAAAACAAAATTGGTGAATTGGAAATGGAAACGGTGAAATGGAATTGGAAAATGCACTGAAAAATAAAATTAGTGAAGTGGAAAAAGAATGCAATGAACAAAAAAATTCAATTGGCCAGTTACAAAAGGAGCTAAAAAAGGAAACTGAAGAAAACAACACTTTAAAAATAAGAATTGAACAAATGCAAGTGAATGACTCAATAAGACTTCAAGAAAAAGGTCAAACAAAAACAAAAAAAATGAAAAAAATAGAAGAAAATATGAAATATCTCCTAGGAAAAACAACTGACTTGGAAAATAGATCTATGAGAGACAATCTAAGGATTATTGGACTTCCTGAAAGCCATGATGAAAAAAAGAATCTAAACACTATCTTCCAGGAAATCCTGAAAGAAAACTGCCTTAAGGTTGTAGAATCAGAAGGCAAAATCACCATTGAAAGAATTCACCGATCACCTCCTAAAAGAGACCCCAAAATTAAAACCCCAAGTAATATCGTGGCTAAATGTCAGGACTATCACACCAAGGAAAAGATTCTGCTAGCAGCTAGAAAGAAACAATTCAAATACCAAGGATCAATAATTAGAATCACACATGATCTGTCAGCTTCCACATTAAAGGATCGAAGGGCCTGGAACCAGATATTCTGAAAGGCAAAGGAACTTGGATTACAGCCAAGAATAACCTATCCAGCTAGAATGAGCATTATCCTCCAGGGAAGATGATGGTCATTTAATGATATAGGTGAATTTCACCTATTTCTAATGAAAAGACCAGATCTGAACAAAAAATTTGACCTCCAAACACAGAACTCTAGAGAAACATTAAAAGGTAAAAAGGAAAGGACTCTTGCGAACTTTATTTCTACTATGGGGATACTTAAAGATTGGGGGTATAATATGATATTACTTTGATAATAAGAAAAAGAAAACCAGAGGGGGAAAGGCTATCATACTGGGGGAAAGAGGGAAAAGGTGGTAAAATAAGGTTAAAAAAAAGGAGGTAAAAATAAGGTAAAATGTCATGAAGAGGCAAAGAAAACCTAATATTATTGAGGGAAAAAAGGGAGGGAGATGAGCATTGTGTAAATCTTACTCTCATCAGATTGGGCTCTAAAAGTGTATATCAGACACATTTGGTTTCACAGAGAAACTTGTCTTTCCTTATAGGGAAGTGGGAGGGAAAGAAGGAAAAGAAAGGGATAGACTAGTAGAAGGGAAATTAGAAGAATCGGGAAAGAAGTAAAAAGGGGGGAGGGGCTCTAAAGGGGGGAGGATTGTTTGCAGGAGGGGGTCATCAAGAACTTTAGATTTGATTGCATGATGTGTCTTCATCAGAGAAGGGGCTTTTCTCTATGAGCAAAGCAGAACTAAAGCAGCTCAGAAGAAATACAAGATGTGCAAAATTAGAGAATCCATCCCAAGTGTTCATTTGTATCTGATTTGTGGTAGAGCGCTCTGAACTTATATTGGTGTGATCAGCCACAGCTGGACACATGTAACTGGACATTCACATAATAATGTTATTTTAGTCTTAGACAATGAAGGACTATAATCAATCTTGTCAGGTAGTGAGATCTTTTTCTTGGAGATATTCAAGTAAAAACTAGATGATTGTGTAGAACTCTGTTGTTGTTCAGTCTTTTTAGTTGTATCCAACTTCTTGTGACCCATTTGGGGTTTTTCTAACAAAGATACTGGAGTAGTTTTGCCATTTCCATTTCTAGCATGCTTGCTCTCTCTTTTTCCAAGTTCAAGAATCTGAATTTAAAAAGGCAGCTAGAGTCATAGAGGATAGAGGATTTAATTTAGCATCAGGAATATATGAATTTAAATTTTATCTTGGACACTTTCTACTTCTGTGATTTGGGGCAATTCATTTACCTGTTTGTCTCTGTTTTCTCAACTGTAACCTACCTTCTACTGTTATGAGTCTAAAATGAGATACTTGTAAGGTGCTTATGACAGTGACTGGTACATAGTAAGTGCAATATAAATGCTAGTTGTTGATTTTGTTGTTATGATTTTATTATTAAAACTGTACTTGGTTCCCCGTTTTTGTTGTGAAGAACCAATAAGATAATAATTGTAAGACACTGTGCAAAACTTAAAACATTATATAAAAACCTATTATTATGATGATGATGATTTTATATCTTTTAATAAAGGCAAAAAATGGTGACCTGTAGCTGACTCCAAGACAATAGTATAGAAATCAATGCTTAAATTTCTCTAAAAAGAAGGTGTTTGAAATATAACTTTTAATTTAAGTCAAACCAAATAAGCAGCTACCATGTATACTCAGGTTACAAATACAAAAATGATGAAGCCCTTATCTAACGGTAAGTTTACATTAATGCAAAACTGAGGCACAACTGCTCAGCTGCATAATATTGATCATTTTCCTCATCCCTAAGCCTGATTTTTTTTTAATTGGAGTTAAGTGACTTGCTCAGTAAGTGTTAAGTGTCTGAGGGCAGATTTGAACTCAGGTCCTCCTGACTTCAGAGCTGGTGCTCTATCCAGTGCACTACTTAGCTGCCCCCCCATCCCAATTACTTTTAAAAACTACACTTGGGACTGTATTTTATCTCCTTCATCAATATTGCCTAATCAGTAATATGAATAAAAGTATCATAGAATCTTATGAGAGCTACAAAGAGAATTTGAGGCGAAATTTGAATTCAGGAAGATGAGTCTTCTTGATTCCAGACCCAGTACTCTACCCACCATGACAACCAGATGCTCAGATAACTTAGGTACTAGATAGCAAATCAGGACTGGAATCCAGGACCTCTGACTCTAAATCCATAGCCACACTGTTGGGCAATTTTCTGACTCCAAACCCAGTGCTGTTATTGTTGTTTTATACTTTCCTATGCTTCCTATTATTATTTTGCCATGCTTATCTCTTTCCTCAGATTGATTCACTGGTTTATTTACCACTATATTATTATACTGAGAGTACACTATGAATAAAAATGAGAACAAACACACTTTAAGTATAAATTTATAGTTAGCACTGAAGCAGAATACAACCTTTACCTGCTTTGAAAAGCAAAACCCAGGAAAACTGTATTACTCAGAAGTCCCCAAAAGCTCGTATTTTCTTATTTTTCTCTCTCCTCAGGCCTATAAGGTTTGCATAAAAAAAGGAATCTTGGCTTAATTTAAAATGCATCAAGGCCTCTGCCTCCTTTTCATTCTCATCCCATAAAACAGAGACCATTCATGCCTTGAAAATGGTTCCCACACCCATCAATTGCTAGGTTATACCCAGAGAGAAATATGTAGCTGGAGTCTAATGGTCTACTAGGGAATTAAGATCTTTATTTCATGCAAATGTTTGTGGTGATAAAGAAAAATAGAATAAAGACCAGAATACTGTACATTCAATACTCCCAAAGCTCAAATACTAAAATACCCTTCCAGGCTCCTGGAATCTTAGAAACTGCCATTCACAAGCTAATTCTCTCTGAACCACCCCATGACCCCAGATTTTTGAAATTAGTCACCAAGCTATTCTTATTTAATTACTAATCCTATGGCTAGGAGACTGTGCTATATCAGAAAACTTGGAAGGAACTGAGAAAATTTAACCTGTAATAGGGCTTGGAGTTGATACTTGATAATGACTCCCAAATATTTGAATGGCTAAAGAGAAATTGCATTTGTGTTGTTTGGGCCAGAAAGCAGAATTTGGAAAGATGGGTGGAGGTTATAAAGAGAAAGATTTAGGGTTAATTTAAGGAGAAAGAAAATAACAGTAGCTAATTTTTGAACAGTCATATCACCGTAAAAAGGGTTGATTGAGAGAGAGGGGCCCAACTTTGTCGAAGAATGTTCTTCAAACTGGGGCTGGATGCCTGAATAAACAAACATTTATTGAGTGTCTAGGTACAGCTAAATCACCATGCTAAATGTCAAGAGACAAGGAAAAGAAAAAAATATATATATATATATTCCATGCCCTCAAAATCTAGTAGAATAACATGCAATGTTATCTGTCCAAGTAAGATATATATAGAATAAATTGTGAAGGTACTGAATGGGAGAAGGGTGATGAGACTTCTTGGGACTTGAATGAGATCAGGGAAGACAGCATTGATGAGATCCTGGGCAACTGAGTTCAGTTGGCAGAGCAAGAATGAAATATTGATGAAATTGCTCCTCGAGACAAGCAGGAAGGAAACTGATGGGGATTATTTTAACCTTATGGCCCCACCTTGTTGTGTCCAGCCAAGAAATCTAAGTTATGTCAAAATCCTGAAGTTAAATTTCCCCTGTAAATTTGTTCCTGGCTCGTGCCATTTTTGTTGAATCCCTCTTGGGGTGATAGCCCACCATGGCAATCTACCTCACTGTGTTTCTCTCCTCATCCTTCTCCTATGCCCCATGTTCTCTCTCCTCTCATTCTCCTGTATGCCTCTTAGTGTCTCCCCTCTCACCTCATCATAACTTAAGGTATTGTTCTCCTAAAAGGTAACTAATTCTTTTAGGGAGCTAACCAGCTAAGGGCATACTCCAATCTCATGGGGTGTTCTCTTTCTCCTGGTAAATTGTGAGTTTCCCTGGAGAACTTGTCTTTTCCATAATTATTAAAAACCCTTTCTTTGCTATATCCTCTCCCAAATCTGTTTCACATTTACCATTCCTGGTGTCTGTTGTATTCTTCATTTTGTCTATAATCTCTTTTCCTAAATAAACCTACATTTTTGCCAAAGAGAATGGCCAATGTGAACTCTTCACATGACCGAACCCTATCATTTAGTGCCTAGGTCTACAACTACATCAAGGACCACTTATCAGTTATATTCTAAAAGTGATTTTATTTAAGACACAGGATGGATTATAGACTTAATGTATGATGTTCTGTCTAGGAATGTAATGACTAGTGATTGTATGATTTAGGGAAAAGCAAAAAGCCTAGGTGGTATTGTTAACAATTTTTATTCATACTTTTAATAGCTAGTTTGTACATAGAATCTTTTTATAGTCGTTGTCAAAATGCTGACTTCAGTTTTTTCAATTGCTTGTGTCAAGGGTTGTTGGGAGAATTAGCAACTGAACCAATGATTAAAAACTGATTTTTGCAAAAGAAGTTGTCTGAAATGAAATAAGAACAGATCTTCTAAATGACTTATATTGCACATGGATGCTATTTGTAAAACTGGCTAAAGGACTAAAAACTTGTGTAGATAGTAAGAAGGTTTCCTTATTAGCATTTCCCTTACAATCCATACTTACAACTTGGTAATGCTGCAAATATAATATGGTGGCTTGAATTGGAAAGATATAAACTCAAATTCAGCCTTAGATACTTTTTTTTTTCCCACTGTGACCCGGGATAAATCACAAATTTTAAACTATTTTAGTTTTCTACTAAAAAAAATGGGATAACAATAGCATCTATCTTTCAAGATTGTTGTGAAGATAAAACATGATACTTATAAAATCCTTAGCATAATGGTATTAAAGTAGAATTTATGTTTAATGATTATTTCCTTATCTATTATTTGACCCCAATCTAAAATCCTATTCATAGATTGAGCACATATTTTTAAGCAAGATGATAATGGAATATTGATCTCACTGGGCCCAGCACTATGCTTTGCCAAAAAAAAAAAATCTGTTTCATTATTCAATGAAATTACAATTTAATTTAGGAGATAAGACTAGCACTGTATAAGAGCCAGAGAACACCACAAGAAAGCATATGTCCAAAGAAGAAATATAAAAGTTAGAGAAGCAAGGCAAGGACAAATAAAATGTTGGATGACAAATTAAGATCAACAATTCATTTATGTGATATTTTTAATGTTAAAAGATGTTTCTTTCCTAATACTGTGAAATTTTTAGTATATTACATGTAGTATAATACTACATATACTATTAAATTTTTAATATATTACTACTGCTGCTGCTACTACTACTACTACTATAATTACAATTACAACTGCTATTGCTACTACTATTACTACTAGTACTACTACTATTACTACTACTACTAATAAGAGAAGATTCTAGATTTTAATTTACCATGCATAAATGATAAGCCTTTGTCCAAAAAAGCTAAATATATACATATATAATATATATTTATAATATTATATATATATGTATATGTTTTGGCTTATCTATAATCCTGAATATTGCATTAAGGAACATGTATTATATACTGTAAGGAAGGTTAGTGAGAAAGGAATCTTAAGTGAGTCTCAGCCATGTCCTTTGTGTAATGTTTTTTGCTGAATACATGAGAATGTGCTTGCATTTATCTGATGGAGTGCCAGGAAAGCACAAAGAAGTTGGTAGGCTACTCTTTTAGTGTATTAATTAATGAATATCCTTTATTGCAGACCTGTGTCTACCCCAGAAACCTGGCCAATTCCTTGAGTAAACAAAGTCCTCCAAAAGAAATGAACAAAAATGTTCTCCTTGGTGGTCTCTTGTGATGGAGCACTCCATCCCTGGGAGGCTACTTTGAATCAAGAGTCCCCTATCAAATGAGAAAACTCTGTTCTTAACCTATAAAAACCCCCTAGGGGAAAGGGACTTAGAGAATTCAGCTAGGAATTACTGCACAGCTTGCCTAGCAATGCTGCCCACTCGAGACTCTGAATAGCTATGACCATAGATTTTCCCAGCCAATGAATTCAGATGTTGGTGGTTTCCTCAAAGGGGCAATGACATATGTTGTATGTTTTTGTTTGTTATAGTGCCTTATTGTTATGGCAGCCACAGTATTTGTTAATTATATATTACTTTTCTGCTATAGTGTCCTCCTTCCTTATGTCTTATTTAAATCAAAATTCTGAGCAGTAATAAACTTGTACCCACCCCCTTTAAGATTATGCCTGCTGAATGTGAATTCTGAACCTAGATTAATTTTACATAAATATTATATATCTGTAATATATATGTGTGTGTATTGTATATCTGTATGTGTATGTAGATATGTATATATGTATATAGATATGGTATGCATATATTTATTTATTTATTTATGCTTAATTTAGAATTCATGTAGATATGTGTGTGATTGTATATATAATATGTATATATATTTCTGCTTAATTTTGAATTTTTTATTAGGTTGAGTTTAAACTGAAAATGGGGAAGGAGAAAATTCCCTACAAGAACTTGCCACATCTGAAACCAAAATCATAACCACAAGACCAGTGGAATGACTCAGTAGGATATGGTTCTCAAAGAGAAAAGTAGCAGCTATTTTTTTCTCACAAAGAATAGATATAATAAACAATATGAAGGAGAGATTCTAACATGATTACTTATGAAGAACTGAGGCAGTTAATAATGTTTACTAACCATTATGATTTGCTCAAGCTCTCTTACTCTCCTGAGGAGGCCAAACTGATCTGGGAATCAGAATTAGTCAATCAGGATGCACACTGAAAGTTCCTTAGACTTGACATACCAGAGATCCTTTGCAGCATTCATCTGCTGAATCTGAAACTCCCTCTACTATGAGACCAGCCACAGAACCAACTCAGATGTCTGCAGTGAACTAAGGGATCCATGAAGACTTTCTACTCCAATGCACTTTCCTGTGCTCACAGGGTATCTTGTAATTGCCAAAAAATCCCAGCTCGGTGGCCAAAAGTGTTAAGACCACAATACAACTTCTGAGAACCAGTCCAGTCTAGGACCATTGGTCAAACCTCATTAGACCACTATGTGATTACCTTCCCACCTTCTGACTTGTGGTTTTTGTCCTTATGATCCCTGCTACCTGAGCTTACCTTGAGCTCAGTTCTCATAGTAGGTTACATGCATGTCTACCTGCTTGAAGAAGAATAAACATACAACTTAACTCAAACAGTTGGTCTAAGAAATTAGACCAAATTCTGGGAAAATGTTGACACTTAGTATCAGTGATATTTGGTGAGAAGCTGTCTCATGCCTGGTATATATCTCCATATAGGTTTACTGTATTTGACGGGAGCAGAATCATACAGATTAAAAGTACAGTAAGACAGCACTATAAATTAGGAAAACATACTTTTCCAAGCAAAAAAAGAGGGAAACATGGTGGGGAATATTTATGTAACAGCATGTTAAAAAAACCACCCCAAAACAAAAACCAGAAGTAATATTAACATGAGGGTATGATACAGACTACTGGAAGAAAAAAAGGAATTAGATAATGATTTCTATTTAGAAAACAAAGAAATATGAGAAGGAGGTATGATATGGTAGCAATGGGGAACTTCATCTATTGAGTAATCTGCTGCAACTCTAAATGCCCAAAGCAGATAGTTGCAAAAATGATAATCTTTAAATGGTGGAAGAAGCAATAATGGAAAATTCTTATTCTGAATTTGATTCTGAGCAATAAGGAAGAATTGGTTGCTGAATTTAAAATAATGAGAATGTTGGGAAGAAATGGCCATTTCATCTTGAAATTTATGAAACGAAAACAAAGCTACAGATACTGTAATGGGAAGTTTAAAATTTAGGAGATTTCATAGCCTAAAATTCTAGATCAGGAATTCTTGACCTGGTGTACAAGAATAGAATTCAGGAAATTCATGAACTAGGAAGGAGAGAAAATTTTTTATTTTCACAAACTTCTGCCTGAAATTGAGCATTTCCTTCAACTGTGAATATAGGTAACAAAACGTTGTTCTGAAAAGGTTATCCATAAGCTTCACTAGATTGCCAGTGTGGTCTATGAAACACAAAATTGTTTTTTTTTAAGTATTTATGAGTGCAGTATTTATTTTGCAGTGCCAGTTTTACTTCTGCCATTTCTTTGGGAATTAAAGGCTAGTTCTTTTCATTAATTATATACATACAGATTACAGAATGTTTAAAATTAGTTTTTTAAAGGGAGGCAATCTGGACTGAGACTTAGGAGACCTGGGTTTATGATTCCTGCTTTGTTTTTTTTTTAATTTTTTAAAGCTTTTTATTTGTATAACATATGTATGGGTAGTTCCCCAACCTTGATCTTTACAAAGCTTTCCAATACAAATTTTACCCCCAGTCCCCTCCCCTCCCCTAGATGGCAGGAAGTCCACTACATGTTAATAATGTTGAAATGCTTGAGAAGTTATGCAAGAAAAATCCTATCTACAAGAAAAAAAAAAGAATCAGAGAAAGGCAACACAATGCAAGCAAATGTCAATAGAGATCATGCAAATGTTACGTTGTGGTCCATATTTCATGTCTCTCTGGGGAAACACAAAAATTGTTAAAAAAAATTAGATGAAAAGAAAGCTCTCAAGAGTGAAATTTGGGGAAAAAAAAGAAAACAACACAAAAACAACTAATTCACTAATTCCAATGACTAAAAAGTGTTGGGGAATGGGGAGAAGAAAAGTGGAGGCCTTTTGAAAAAATCAATTTGTATTCACAATAAACATCAATCAACTTAAGTTATTAAGGTACTGGAGTGGTTTGCTCTGTCCTTTTCTAGCTTATTTTACAGATGAGGAAACTGATTTGCTATCACAGAGCTAAAAAGTATCTAAGGCCACATTTGGTCTCAGATCCTCCTGACTTCAGTGTCAGCACTCTATCCATTGTGCCAGGGAGCTGAGATTAAAGATCAGTGGGAAAAGTAGTATGTAGATATTCTCAAGATCATGTCATATGACTGTAATTCAAAAACATCATAGTTTCTTGAAAAACATATCATGTCAAAGACTTTTAGTTGTTTTTGTTTTGTTTTTTTCAAAACAGGTAACAATATCCACAGATCAGAAGAATGTAAATTATAGAATATATCTGAATTTTATAAGGCATTTAATAGAATTTATTTTTGCTATCTTTATGGACAAAGTGGAGACATATAGAGTAGATTGCAATGTATTTGGGTAATTCAATTATTGGTAGAATGAATGGATGCAAATAGTATTCACTATTCCTGCAAAGCCAATTTGGAGGAAGGTCTCTAATAGAAAACTAAAGGATCAGTCTTTGTCCAATATTTCCAATGATATCTTGAGTAAAGATATTGATGTACCATAATCAAATTTTGTAGAAGATGATGCAGCTTGGACAGATAGCTTATATGGTGGATAATAAGGTCATGATTCAATTCAATTCAAAAACACTTATTATATGTCTTTTTAATTACAAGTGGCTGTGCTACATGATAAGGATTTAAAGATTTTTCAAAAAGCAAAGTCACTGAGCCATTCAGAAGATACAAGGATGGGACAATATATGAGAATAAATGGCTTTCTAGGAATTCTATTGTTTTTCACTATGTAATTAGAGAACCATGGAACTTTCTTGAGTAAAGGAGATACATAGTCAGACCAGTACTGTATGAGAATCATTTAATGTGGGGAAAAATGGAGGAAAGTAAACAATTTAGGAGATTAAAACAATAAAATCCAAATAAGAGCTGACCAATGCCCAAACTAAGGAAGACTCATTTTCCTAAATTCAAATCTGGTCTCAGACACTAACTGTATGAACCTGAGCAAGACAATTCACCTTGTTTGCCTCAGTTTCCTCATCTGTAAAATAAGCTGGAGAATAAAAGGGCCAATTCCTCCAGCATCTTTGCTAAGAAAACTCCTAAAGAAGTCACAAATAGTCTGACATGATTCAACAACAAATTCCTTTTAAAATTCCAAACCTAAGGGATTATGGGAAGAGGTAGAATCAAAGATCATTCCAAGGTTTCTGGTTTGGCTGACTGGAATGAAGGTGGTACCATCAACAAAAAATAGAGAAGTTGAAGAGAGGTTAGAGATGGTGAGTTCAGTTTTGGACATATTTAGTGTGAGTTACAGACAGAACATTCAGATAGAGAAATCCAGCAGGCAATTAGTAATGCAAGATGGGAATTCATAGAAAAGATTAGAGTTGGCTGTATAGATTTGATTATCTGTGCACAATTGATTACAAAAACTCTTGGGAGAAGATGAGATCATCAGGACAGAGAGTGGAGAGATAGAAAACAAAGCCTTGTGGGACAACCATTCTCAGAGAGTGGGAAGAAGATGAATCAGCATAGACAGATGGAAAAGTGAAGCAGTAGAAGACAACAAAGAGAAACTAATGTTTTAGAAATCAGTAGAAGAGAGACTACAGGAGAACATGGCTATTTATGTTGTTTAAAATGGTACCAAGGACAAGGAAGATGAAGACTGAGAAAAGTCCATTCTGATGGCTTTGACTTGTTTGTAATGCTAAAGGCTAAATTTAAAATTAAATGAGAATTTTTCATTTAATTTTAAAATTTAATGAAAATTGAGTGAGAATAACATGTATATGAGAATAATAATGTGATAGGAAGCAATGGACCCAAGGACATTTAGGGAAAGATTAATCCTAGAAAGGGAAAAAAAAATCATCTTTTGAGATTGGAATAAAGGAAGAAGAGATAGGAAAAGATGTAGACATACTGATGTATGAAATGTCCCTACTCTTTTCATAGATTAGTTCATTATCTTAAGTGCTTCAGGTTTACAAATGAGGAAGATTAGCGAAGTTATGTGAATTATCCAAAATCACTGAACTAGCTAATAGAAAAGCAGAGTCCATTCAATCTTCCAATCACTTCTTTCTCTTCATTGTTATTAACATCATTACACTAAATTATTGTTAACTTAGTCCACAAACATTAATCAAGTGTCAGGCACTGAGCTAAACTCTGGGCATATAGATAGAGGCAAAAAACAACTCTAAGTCTGTGTCAAATGAGATAATGAATGTGAAAGTACTTTCTAACAATAAGCTAGAATGCAATTGTAAGATATCATTACTTCCATTGTTGCAATTGGATGGATAGCCCATTGAGCTGGTCCATAAGTAAATACATCTTGTATAGACACTGCAGATGGACAAAGAAATGGGCCTAGAACTGAATAGAAGGAGGAAGAAAGTAGGTTGTGTTGTAGTTGGGAAATTGTGCAGTGATTTTAACAAAAATGTGTCCCTTGAAACAAAGGATCATTTTTTAGCACCCAAAATCTTTTGTGAACAAATGGCTGGGAATCACAGAATGTCAATATCTTTAAGTATTAAAGCTATAGGTCACCCACAGTGCTAAAGAGAGAAAAATGGTGTTCATGAATAGATTTTGGACTGTTACTAGGAACTATGCAACACAAGCAACGGAAAACCTGCCATTTCACAACAGGAAATGGAGATCAACTGGTCTCATAGCCCCTTTGTATAGATTGTTTTGGCTGCCTTATTACTAACTTATTATAAGATTTCAGTTCCCCAAATCCCCAAACCTTTCTTACTTGATCTAGTCATGCAATATCCATCCTATCCTTGAGAATTTGATTTTTCCTGAGTCAGGTATAAGATTTTATATATTTATGTCTATTAAGTTTTATCTAATACAATTTGACTCCCAAAATTAACATGTCAAGATCTTATTTTGTCATGCAGTCTAATAGGATTTCTTAAAAGTTCTTTGTCATTTTCAAGTTTGCTAAGATTATTATCTATATCTTTATCTAAGAAAGTTATTTTAAAAAATTAAGCAGTAGTGTCAAACACAGATATTTGGACAACTCCTTCAAGTTGATATTGAGATTCTTTGGGTTTAACCATAGATTTAGTTCATGATTTATCTGAATTGGCATGTTAAATGCATGAGGAAAGCAACAATTCAGGTGTACTCCATTTTGTGACTGCAATGGTCATGTATTCATGTTCTTAATATTACCAGGATGACTCAAAATGACTATAATGGGCCAGATAAAAAATTGATTGAGCTGGTTTCTCAACCTTTAGTTTGTTCTCCATCAGGAAAGTATTGGATTTCATGTAATACATTTTATTATTCTTTCATTGTGGTTTTAATTATATTCATTTTAAGAAAGGATATTACACCAAGAAAATGTGCAGATAATGTAGTCCTTAAAAAGAACACTTCTGTGACTGTTAGGGAGATTGCAGAGTCCATTGCTATGGGGAACTTATGACTTATTCATGCCCATAGTAAAACAGTATCAGTCACATCAAAAATAAAAGAGATAAATACTGACAAAATACTGAGGCAAAATAACTAAATTTATTTTCAGAAAAGAAATCATGTGTCATTTCATTTTGTACTTAAGTCATTTTGGTTTAATGCAAACTCATTAAAAGAAAAAGCATGATATATTATTATCTACCTATAGATTTTTGCTGTCAGGGCCTATTAACCATTTACTTTAATTCATTCTAATCCAAGGATCAATTTCCTGGATATAACAAGCATAAGTAAAACAAAAATCAAGCAATTCAATCATCTATTATTCATTATCATCATCTCCTCAAGACCTAGCAGGTATCCTACTCTTTTGTTATTGTTTTCAATTATGTCTGACTCTGAGATCATATTTGGGACTTTCTTAGCAAAAATATTAGACTGGTTTGTCATTTCCTTCTCCAGTTCATTTTACAGATGAAGAAATTGAGGCAAACAGGATTAATTGACTTGCCCAGGATAAAAATGCTAATTAAGCATCTGAGGCCAGATTTGTACTTAGGTAGATGAGTTTTCCTGACCCAAGCCCCGTACTCTATCCACTGTACCACCTAACTGCCTCTTAATCCTCTACTACATCCCAATACAAGACTGATTTTCTCCTTCCTTCGATCCCTTCTTCCTTCTCTTTCCCCCTCTGTGTGTGTGATTCTCTCTGTGTGTTTCCCTTCCCCCTTTTCTCTCTTCCCCACTCTCTCTGTTTCTCTTTAGATTTTCTAATCCACTTCACCTTATTAAGAGCTTTAGAATCCATGAAATTCTTAATGGACTATGGAGAAGAGTGCTGAGGGAGAGGCGAGAGAAGAGAGGCAATTTTATCAGCTTTCCTGGATCTATTCCATTCCTTCTTAGGAAGAGCCTATTCTTAGTCACCATCTCATTAAACAATTTTTCCATTCCTAAATCAGGTGGCATCCATCCTGAATCCCTTGCCTTCTAAGGACATCAGGAATGGAAACATGATATCCTTAAAATCTTTAGTTTCTTGCCTAGTAAAAAAAAATGACACATGAAAAAGAAGTGAAGAGAGAAAGTTAGTTGTATATACCCTCTAATTCTAGCTATAATGCAAATTTTAAAAAATTTTAATAGAACCACTCAGAAGTTAACCAAATACAAAATCAAAAACAAAATAAAATCTCTGAGCTCAAAATCAATACACATATTGTCTAAAGTTTAGGCGACAAACAAGTTAAGCGATATATCCTAAAGTTAAAGAAGAAAATGTGACCTAAAAGGTATCACCGAGTTATGGTCGAATGATGCTTATGACAGGTATACGATTCTCAAAAAGTATACATGGCTAAATAGAAATAGATAAAAAGGTGTCACAATAGCACTCTACATAAAGAAATTAAACTCATTTGAGAAAATTCTAAGAATCATGAGAAAAAAAAAACAGTAGAATGGCAGAAACAAAATTGGAATTTTATCAAAATATTCTACTGATCACCTGGAAAGAAACAGGAATAGGATAAAAAATGAAGGGGATGGATCATAAGCCTGGTACAGAAACATGTGTTAGCAATAACAGAGAGAAAATGTGAAATTCTTTTTTTGGAAAGTTTGAATTTTTCTAATACATGAAGGCATTTTTTCCTTTCAATTAAGATTTTACATAGTGTCTCCAATAGAATTAATTGCTCTACTTGGTTTTTCTCTTGCTGCACTTCCTTCTTTTCTCTTCTGTTTATTTTTTTTTAAAGATTCATTGACACTATTTTCTTTCCTTTTTCAATATCACTATCATTACTATCCAGTGTCCAGTGTCCCTACCAAAAAGAGAGAAAGGAAAAGAAAGGAAGAAGAGGGAGGAAGGAAAGAAGAAAGGAAGCTATTTGATTGCTTTTCTTTGTTCTCAGAACAAAATTCTGTGAGTTCTTTTTTCATCACTATGAGAAGTCCAGACCCAGTGTGTGTCATACTGTGTCTGATCAGACCTATATGAGCTCGGAAAGCTCTACCAAAGTTTGGGCACAAAAACTCCAAATGGATATTTGAAGTTGAGATCTCTACATGTGCATATCATACATTTCTTTTGAGCCACTATAATTCTGCTTTACTCACAGAGCACAGACCCTTCTTTGATGAAATCATGTCATTCTGTGCTGATGTCTCCTTGTCTTGCAAAATTGTTCAGAGAGACTTTGAGAATGTCCTTGTATTGTTTCTTCAGACTTCCATGTGAACACTTGCCTTGTGTGAGTTCTCCATAAAATACTGTTTTAGGCAAACACGTATTTGGTATTTGAGCAATGTGGCCAACCCCATTGGAGCTATACTCTGCAGCAGAGTTTGAATGCTTGGCAATTCAGATCAAGAAAAGATCTTTGTGTCTGGTGATTTATCCTGTTAGGTGATCTTCAAGGTCTTCCTAAGACAATTCAAAGAGAAGTGATTCCATTTCCTGGCATGGCTTTAGTGTACTATTCTGGTTTGACAGGAATATAACAATGAGGTCAGTAAAATGGCTCTGAAGACCTTCAGTGTAGTCTAATATCTCTTCTCTCTCACACTTTCCTTCAGAGTCTCCCAAAGACTGAGATAGCTGTGGCCATTTATGTGTAAACCTCATTATCTGTAAGTGTACCCCTGGAAAATACACTGCCAATTTAAGTGAACTTATCTACAGAATTCAAAATGTTTCCATTTGTTGTAACTGATGGTTCCATGTACAGATGATGTTGGCTGGCAGAGAACCTATGTTTTCTTGGTGTTAATTGTTAGGGTAAAATTGGCACAAGCAACAGAGGATTGATCCATCTCAGTCTCAAAGGCTACATTGAGTCCACAATCATTTGTGAAAAAAAATTCATGCATCAACTTTCCTTCCACTTAAGTCTTGGCTTGTGGCCTTTTCGAGTTAAATTATTTACCGTTAGAGCAGTAGCTCTTGATGCTGTTTTCTTCCTTGTTGAAGGCATCTAAAACAATGCTAAAAAGCCTGGTGAGCAAGCACAAAATCCTGCTTCACTCCACTGGTGCCTGAGAAAGCTTGAGAGCCTTATCCAGAACCTAGGAAAGCATGTCAACATGTCATCCTGAAACTGACATGCATATTGATAAACTTCCTCAGGCAACCAACTTTTGTCATAATTTTCCACAAGCCTTCATGACTGACAGTATCAAAGGCACTGTCAGACTGATGCACATTGGGTACAGAATTTTGTTTTCCTCTTGGTATTTTTCCTTTAGTTGTCAGGCAGCAAAACCATATCAACCATTTCTCAGCACTTTCTGAAGCCACACTGGCTCTCAGGTAGACGATCCTCTTCCAAGTGAAGGTCCAGCCTATTAATGAGGACTCTGGCAAGAATCTTGCCCACAATGACTAGGGCAGAGATACCTCCCCCCATCTTGTGATTGTTACAGGACAATATTTTCTTTACCTTTGTAGAGATGGACAAGGGAGGCATCCATATAACCATAAAACCCAGAAAATTTCATTCAGCTTTTGTATAAGCAGTGAACCCCCTGCCTTGTAAATCTCAGGTGGAAGAGAATCAGCACCAGGTACTTTGGCACAGAAAAGGAAGCTAATGATCTCGTCTTTACTTGGAAGGTCATCTAGAGAGAGATTGACTTTAACCTGAGATATACGGTCAATGGCATCCTCATTGATTGATAAAGGTTTGTTGAGAACACTATGGAAATGTTCAGCCTATCTCTGTGATCATATCCTTATCAGTAATCAATGTGGCTTTATTAGTACTGAATAGTTGAGATATACTATTTGATCCATAAATACTTCTCTAGTAGCTTACATTCCAATGGATGAAAGACAGGAAAAAAAAACAAATATAAGCAATCCATATACAGAATGAATAGGAAGTAATAAAAAGAGGGAAAGCATTGGAGAGTGGCAACATGATAACATGGAAAGGATGCCAGACAGAGCCAAAGGCTTATAATCAGAGCCTAACTCTTTCATTTAGTAGCTCTGTAATTATATAAGTCATTGAACCTGTCTGACATTTTTGTTTTCTCATCTACAAAATAGGTATGATAATAATTGAAATACTTATTTCATAATTATGTGGCAAGTCCCAAATAACATAATGCTAGTAAACTATTTGCATATTCTAATATACTATATAAATGAAATTTCACCTTCACTGAAGCAAAAATAGGCTGTACTAGACCCATTTTGTATTTTTATTTTTCATCATTTAAAAAATATATATATTTACAGACCTTATATTAAGGACTCAAATTTTACATTATCAGTAGTACAAATTAACAATATTAGAAAAAGCCAGGTAGCATAGTGGATAGACTGTTGAGTTTAGATTTGGGAGAGACCTGGGTTTAAATACCACCTTTGATATAGTTACATAATGACTGTGTATGTGACCCTGAACACAATACTTAAAAAAATTTAGGTGCCTCAGGCAACTTCTTAGGGTTTATGTATTAATTCAGATGGCTAAGAATATGTGTTGCTAAAAGGAGATCCCCAGAAACTGATGAAAGCCTTTAAATTTATAATAACCTATCCATTGAATTTATTAATGAAAAATAATTTTGAGTACACACAATTGTTGATGCTTTGAAATATACAAAATCAAATTCAATAATATGAACTTTAGGGCACCTGAATTATTCTAATTTATTTTTCCAAACATTTTAGTCATATTTTATTGGGGAAATTGTTCCCTCTATTTGAAGAATAAATAATAGAATCAAACACCTTGTAGAACAGGGCTATCTTTTATAAACTGTGTAAAAGGTAGCAAAATATTATATTTAATTATGGAGTCACAGAAATTGCTGTTACATAAAATTTGAGAACCAGAGAAAAAGCAGGCTAAGGAGTTGAATTTTAACCAGGAACACTGCCCCTTGGTGGGCAAATTCATTAAGGAGTGAGGCGCCACTTGTACCTTGATGAGATGGGCTGGAAAATAGAGGCGTGTGAATTGAGGATGCTGAAACACTGGGAGGACAGTCATATTAAGAATTAAACACAAGGCTCTACATGTGGTCCTAACAGGCCAAAGGGCACGACATCTCTTTACTACCTGGTCTTTTTGAAACTCCAGGTAAAAATATTTACACAGCATTCCCCTAATCTATTAGTTTTATGACCCTGTCAAAAAAAGAAATGAAATTCATCTGTCCAGATCTGTGTTTGGTGACCCTAATTGCCCCTTTGTGATCTCCATTTCCCTTTTAGATGTTTACTGACAATCTCTTTAAAGAACAGTTCTAAAATTTTCACAAATCAAAGTCAAGCTCATTGTTTTATAGATCGTTGTTCTGTTCTCTTCTGTTTTTGGAATATTGGGAACAATATTTGTCCTTCAAAGGCATGAAGTACCTTTCTATTTTTCACTGACTTAAAACTCAGACAGAGACTTAGAAATTATTTGCCATGTCCTTCAGAAAGTGATAATATAGTTCACCAGTTATTTGTTGTTTAATCATGTCCAGCTCTCTGTGATCCCTTTTTGGGGTTTTCTTGGCAAAAATACTGGAGTGGTTAATAAGTGGTAAGTAACTTGTTAAGGGTCACACAACTAGTAAGTGTCTGAGGCTAAATTTGAACTCATGAAGATGAGTTTTCCTGATTCTAAATCCAATGCTCTATCCACTACACCACTTAGCTGCCCCTTGCCTGCTTTATGTGACCTGAATTCATCATGTACAACTAGATATTGTTTTGTTGAGCTTTGTCTCTCCATCTCCTTATTGAGCCTAAGGGTCAATTCCCTCTAACCATTTTTGTTCCATTATATTCAGGACAAAAGTCATTCATTCTTCTTGGTAGAGAATACAGAAATAAAATTGAGCAACTCTGTCTTCTCTCTACTGTTAGTTGTCTTCATGCCATTTACCTCAAAGTAATGCTCTGAGCTTTTCTTTGATCATCCTCATTCTACCAACATAGCTAAAAAACCTAAACCAAAAACCTTTTTTTGTTGTTGTTTTTAGCTGCTCTCTTGAGGGAGCTAGTGGATAATGTTCCCTTTCTTCAGGAATACCTGAGTTCACATCTAGTCTCAGATCTTGGTTAAATCACTCATCTTCTATTTTCCCGTTTAGTCATCTTTTGAAATGGCAGTTATAAAGTGCTTATCTCCTAGAGTTGCTGAGAGGATAAAATGACATAATATTTGTAAAGGCTTAGCACATTACTTGGCACATAATATTTTTAGCAATATTTATACTATTTTAAAGGACTTTACCAATCTTTTATTTTCGTCTTCTATTACCTGTCCTTATTTTCCATTTCTGTATCTAACTTGAAAGAAAATCTGAGTTAGTTTATAAATTTCCCATGAATACACATTAGTGTCTTCTTTTATTTGTCTCCCTCACAGGAATTTTTTCCTTTTGTATCTTCAGAATTTAATTATTGAGAAATTCCCAACCCTCTGGGGCTATTTTTACCCATCAAATTTTAGTTCGTGAAAGCCTACCCATTACTTCTCTGAACCCTTTTAAATATGCATATCAGACTAACCAGCTTCTCTTTCTTTTTCAGAAACTGAAAGAATATATTTTAATATGCCCTGATGATAATATTATTTGTTTCTATCATTGCTGATCTTTATACACATGTTTTCCATTTTGTGTTACCTGCTTAGTCTTGGATTTACTCACAATAGATCCTTTTTTAATATGTAAAGCTACTCCATTCTCTCCTTTTTCCCCACTTGTTTTTGTTTTTTTTCTGAATTAGTTCTATTCATTTAGACCTACATTTCATTTATGGGTTTTATTCTATCAAGTTTCATAAGGTCAAATTTATTTCCTTGCATGGTTTCTAGTTCCTTTTTCTTATTTATAAGGCTTCTGTGTATAAGCATGGTTTCCCCTTCCCCATTACCTACTTTCATGGACTTTTTTGTGTGTTTCAACTTATATTCTTCAATTTTCATTTTAAGTATATCTTATGGTACTTAACTTGAGGTTAAATATATATGTACACAGCAGACATTCTCTCTCTCTCTCTGTGTGTGTGTGTGTGTGTGTGTGTGTGTGTCTTTGTCTCTCTCCTTCCTTTTTAGTTATTTTCCTTTGATTAGTTTTGCCAGATGCACAGCAGGTACATTCTGACCAGACTTTGTTAAGTGGACCTCATTCCTGGCTAGAATCTGACATTCCTTTTTTTTAAACCTTGGTACAGAAATTTAAATCTCATTCTAAGAAACAACTTTTGTGTAAAAATTATCTTTTCAGTTTCCCAGGCAAAGTTTCTCATCCATTATCTTCAGTGGATGAGTAATAAAAAAATGCAACTCATCCTCCTGTGTTCTTCAGAGTCTTACCTAAGATTTTGTAATTTTAACTAACACTTTTTAGATTCTGCTGGTATTATTTGTGTCTATTGCAATCACCAAAAGAATGTAATAATCACCTGACTTAATAAACCTTAATAAGTTTTCCTATATATATATTGGATATATTTGAGGAAAACTGATATTCCTCTGCTGATATTGTCATCTTACCCATAGCTTCCCACTTATTCTCCAGATTTACTCAATGACTTAGAAACATTCCTTTCTAGTTCTGTTAACATTTTGTAGGTATCATTGCATTACTCCAGCAGTCTAATCATTGTCTCTTTCATTAAATGACTGATTCAGCTCCTCTTCAATAACATGATTTTTAGATGCACATTTAAAAACAATTATCATCAGGTATAATTATCTTTTATCATAAGAAAACCACTTTTTAACACGCAAATATTATATCTCTATATGACTGTAATTTTTCAATGAGTGTTTTACAGAGTTAAATCCATTAAATTTAAACCTTTCTGAAAGCTGTTAAAGTAAAACCAAGATCCAGATAATGAATAAAAATCAGTTTTGTACTCCAGCATTCCCCAAAACATTTAGACAATATTTTCCCAATGTCTTAAAATCTACTATTTATTTTGCTCTCAGAAATTGAGGAAGGTCCCACTTCTTATAGTTATGGCTCTTAGCTATGGTAACATCTCTTTGGATATTGTGTTTCCCAACGTTCTTATGACATTAAAATATCAAAAATGTTCCTTTATAACAAAATAATGAGCTATGCTATTAATTTACTTTCCAGAGTTCACAGCTGCCTTTTTTTCTTCCTAGTAAGAATACTAAAAATAGTAACAAGACTTTGGAGCAGGGTTCCCTTGTCCCAAAGAAGGGGAAAATGATACTGGAATTATCCAGTGCTCTGATAACCTCTTGACTCTGACTGCTACTATAATTAGTCTGACCATGTCTTGTTTTGGAATGAATCTGTGATCTCATCAATTTGTGAATTCTCTCAGTGAAGCAATTTCTAAGTCATCCCACCTACTCATCCTTTCTGACTCTTATATATGTTGTACCATAAATTCACTATAGCAGGTATGCCCAATGCATTGAAGAAATTCTGATGCTCTTTTTATATCACTAAGAAATTAACGTGCCATGCAGAATATCCCCTAATTACCTTTTGTTCTTGCTATATGCCTGGTTCATGTACTTTTTTAGTCTTATATTTGAGAGCTTCCTCACATTCTGAATGAAAATTTCATCCTTCTCTCTCATTTCAGATTTCTTTTATGTCTTCCTCCACGAGAATGTAAGCTCCTTGAGCAGCAGAGACTGTTTTTCTTTCTACTTGCATTTGCATTTCTAGCAATGTCTGACAAAAATAAACCTTAATAAAAGCATATTAATTGACTGGTTCTAATTATCGGTCTATAATGTGCTGCAACCTGTTTACACTTGTCATGTGCTTCCCCATTGTCTTTTAGGCGATCACTACTTTCATTTCTTGAGAGACTGTGGTGTGCTATGACCAGTGATACTCTGATAAATGTTTAACCACTGGATCTTCAAAAATTCACAACATACATTTAAGCTTAATATGCATTATTAACATTTTCTCCACTACTTTGTTAAGTCAGCCATCATTAAGTAATAACCCACGATTCCCAAGATTTCCTGAAATTTTTATTTCATTTGTTGATTTCTGAGATTTGCATTCTCATAATGAAAATTTAGCTGCCCAGAGGAATTAAGATGGTAGAAAGAAGCCAGGACATTGCCTGAGTTCTTCTAAGTTTTCCTCAGAAATGATGTCAAATCAGGCCTCTAAATGGATTGTGGAGCAACAGAACCCATAAAAAGATAGAGTGAAATAATTTTCCAGTTTAATATAACTTAGAAGGACTTCAGGAAGGTCTGTCTCAGTTGGGGAGTGCAGCCCAGAGCAGTGTCCAGGCAAGCCAGTGGGAGGTTCCTATCAACAGCATAGATCAGCTACTGAGGTCCCTCTATTCTGGCTCAATAGGTCAGTGGCACCAACTGGAGGCCTGCAGCCCCAGTTCAGAAGGCAAATTACAAGCTCTGAAATCCTGAAAACAGACATGACTAGGCTAGGCCACTCCACTGCAATGGGTAAGCCACAAACAACTGAAGCACTGGCTTGGAAAGCCAGTGACCAAACCCCTGAATTCCAGCATAAAAAACTTGGGATAGGCCCTCCATGCCACAGGAGCAGAGCTCAACCTAAAAAATGAGTCTGAAGTTGTCTAGGGGAGGAAGGAGGTAAAGAGGGAGGGAGAAAAATTTGGACCAAAGCGTTTTGCAGGGATGAATGTTAAGGGCTATCTTTGCTTGTATTTTTAGAGGGGGAAGCTATTATTATTTTTTAAGTGAACAGAAAGAACCCTGGACATAGAAAGCTACTATGGCAACAGGGAAGATCAAAACACAAGCTCAGAAGAGAATGACACTGGCAAAATGCCTATATGGGAAGCCTTAAAGAAGAATATGAATTGATCACAAATGCAAAAAGTCCCCTTGGAAAAACTCAAAAAAGAATTTTAAAAATCAAGTAAGAGAGGTAGAAGAAAATTGGGAAAAGAAATGATAGATGTGCAGGAGAATTATGAAAAAAAGAGTCAACAGCTTGGAAAAGGAATAAAAAATTTGACTGAAGAAAACAACTCCTTAAAAATAAAATTAGCAAATGAGGAAAAATCCACTGAAGGAAACAACTCCTTTAAAAGCAGAATTGGCAAAATGGAAAAGGAGGTACAGAAGCTAACTGAAGAAAAAAATTCCTCAAAAATTAGAATTGGGAAGTGGAAACTAATGTCTATGAGGCATCAAGAACCAGTCAAACAAAAAGAATAGAAAGTAGAGAAAACTTTAAAAAAGCCTGACCTGAAAATGGATCCAGGAGAGATAATTTAAAAATTACTGAATTACCTCAAAATCAGGATCAAAAAAGGAGTTTGCACAGCATCTTACAGGAAATTATCAAGGAACACTGCCCTGAAATCTTAGAAACAGAGGGTAAAAGAGTCAGTGAAAGATTCCACTGATCATCTCCTAAAGGAGATCCTAAAATGAAAACTCCCAAGGAATATTGCAAACAGATTCCAGAATTATCAGGAGAAAATACTGCATGCAGCCAAAAGAAATGATTCAAATATCAAGGAACTATAGTCAGGATTGTACAGGATGTAGCATATTCTATCTTAAAAGATTTGAGCATTTCAAATATGATATTCTGGAAGGCAAAGCAACTTGGATTTCACACCAAGAATTAATTACCCAGCAAAACTGAACATAACATTTCAGGGGAAAAAGATATACATTCAATGAAATAGGGGACTTTCAAACTTTCCTGATGAAAAGACCAGAGCTGAACAGAAATACAAGATTCAAGTAAAGCATAGAAACTTAAACAGAAAAAAAATCTTATAGCAACATCATATTATTCAATAAGATTAACTATTTATATCCTTACATAGGAATATAATAAGTGTAACTCTCAGGAACTGTATCTTTGTTAGGGTGATTAGAAGGAGTATATATAAGAAAGAGGATGTGGATATAAGATAACTTTAATGTGATGATATAAAAATAAAAGGTGAAAAAGGATTGCCTTGGTTACAGAAAAAGGAGAAAGCAGAATAGGGTAATTTACATCACAGGAAGAGGCATAAAAGATATTATAGCAGAGGAAAAGGAGGGAGGGGGAGCCATTTAAAACTTACTCTAATTGAATTTGGCTCAAATAGGGAATAACATACACATTCAGTTGGATAAAGAAATATAGGAAAGTAGGAGGGAAAGGGATAAAAAAAAAGGAAAGGGCTAGTGATTCATGGTAGGATAAAAGTAGGTGGAGAAAGGGAAAAGAAAAGTGGATGGCAGATTGAGGGAAGTAGTGGGTCAGAAGTAAAAATGGAAGGAGGGAACAATAACCACAGCTGTGAATGTGAATGGGATGAACTCTCCCATAAAACAGAAACTGATAGCAGAATTGATTAAACGTCAGAATCCTGCAATATGTTGTTTACAAAATACACATATGAATCAGAAAGATACACAGAGAATAAAGGTAAAAACATGGAGCAGAATATATTATGCTGCAGTTGAGGGAAAAGCAAAAACAAAAACAAAAACAAGGGTAGCAATCCTAATGTCAGACATAGAAAAAATTAAAAGGGATAAAGAAGGAACTGCATTTTGCTAAAAAGTACCAAAAACAATAAAATTCTACAACACTACACATAAATGCAACAATTGGTGTAGCATCTAAATTCTTAGAGAAGTTAAATGTTACAAGAAGATATAGACACCCAAACTGTACTAGTGGGGGACCTCAATCTCCCCCTATCTGAATTAGATAAGCTTAACTACAGAATAAACAAGAAATGAACTTAGAAGGTGAATAAAATTTTAGAGAAGTTAGATGTGATAGCTCTCTAGAAAAAATTAAATGGGGATAGAAAGGAATATACATTTTCCTCAATGGTACATAACATCTATGCAAAAATTGATCATATATTAGAACATAAAAATCTTATAATCAAATATATAAAGGCAGAAATATTAAATGTATCTTTTTCAGTTCATGATGCTATGAAAATCAAGTGTGTTAAAGGGCCATGGGAAGGTAGACTAAAAAAATTAATAGGAAACTAAAAAAATCTAAACCTAAAGAATGAATGGGTCAAACAACAAATCATAGAAACAATCAATAATTTCATCAAAGGGATGTTTATAATGAGACAACATAATGAGACAACATTATTTAAGTTAGAAACTATCCAACTAATTGAAAGTAAGAAATTATAGAACTAATTGAAAATAAAACTGGAACTAGTAAGTAAAATTAAAAGTTTTTTATGAAAAAATAACAATAAAATAGATAAATCTTTGGTTAATTTGATTAGAAAAAAGAAAGAAAAATACCAAATTTCCTATATCAGAAATGGAAAAAGTGAATTTATCACTAATGGAGAGACAATTAGATCAATAATTAGGAGCCCTTTTGTGCAACTGTATGCCAATAAATCTGACAACATAAGTGAAGTAGATTAACAGGTAGAAAAATAAAAATTGTCTAGATTAACAGAAGATGAAATAAAACACTTAACTAGCCTAATTTTAGAAAAATAAATTCAATAAGCCATCAATGAACTTCCTAAGGAACAAAATCTCCAGGGCCAGAAAAATTTATATATGAATTCTATCATACCTTTAAGAAGAAAATTCATTCAAATATTATATAAGCTATTTCTAAAAATAGGTAATGAAAGAGTTCTGTACCAAATTCCTTTGATGATATGAATATCATGCTGATACTTAAAACAAAAACACTTTCTGCAGATGATTTGATGGTATACTTAGAGAATACTAGAAAATCATCTAAAAATGACTTCAGACAGTTAACAATTTTAGCAAAGTTGCAGCATATAAAATAAACCCACAGAAGTCATCAACATTTCTATATATTACCAACAAAGTCCAGCAGCAAATGATGGAGAAATTCCATTTAAAATAACTGCAGACAATATAAAATATTTTGGACAAACCCAGAAGCTATATGAACACAGTTACAAAATACTTTTCACACAAAATCAGATCTAAACAAATAGGAAAATTTCAGTTGCTCTTGGGTAGGCAGAACTAATATAATAAAAAAACAATTCTATCTAAATTAATTTATTCAATGCCATGCCAATCAAACTAACAAAAGTTATTTTATAGAGCTAGGAAAATAAAAGCAAAATTCGTCTAGAACAAAAGGTCAAGAATATCAAGGAAGCTAATGAGAAAAAAAATGCAAAGGAACGTGGCCAAGATGTACCAGATATAAAACAATATTAGAAAGTGGCAAGCATGAAAACTAGTTGGTACTGGCTAAGAAATAGAGTGATGGATCAATGAATAGATTAGATACACAAGAAGACATAGGGGTAAATGATTATAGTAATTTACTATTTACTAAACCCCAGAATATGTTTTATATTCTGGGATAAGAACTCACTATTTGACAAAAACTGTTGAGAAAACTGGAAAATAGTAAGGCAGAAATTAGGCATACACTAACATTTCACACTGTATACCAAGAAAAGGTCAATATGGATACATGATTTAGACATAAAGGGTGGTAACATGAGCAAATCAGGAGAGCAAGGAATGGTTTATTTGTTAGATCTATGGAGAAAGGAATAATTTATGACTAAACAAGAGATAGAGAACTATGAATTTCAAAAATGGATAATTTTGATTACATGAAATTAAAACATTTCTGCACAAACAAAAAACAATGTAACCAAGATTAGCAGGAAAGCAGAAAATTGGGAAATAATTTTTGCAGTCAGTGTTTCTGATGAAGGCCTCATTTTTCAAATATATAAAGAACTAATTCAAAGTTATAAGAATGAAAGTCATTAGTCAATTTATAGATGCTCAAAGGAAATGAACTGGCAATTTTCAGTTGAAGAAATTAAAGATATCTATGGTATGAAAAAAATGCTCTAAATTTCTATTGATTAGAGAAATTAAAATTAAAAAAAAAACCCTGAAATATCATCTCACATCTATCAGATTGGTTAATATGACAGAAAGGGAAAATGACAGTTATTGGAGAAGATGTGGGAAAATTGGAACACTAATGCATCCTGGAGAGCAATTTGAAACTATGCTCAAAGGGTAACCAAACTGGCTACTCTTTGACTTAGCAATACCATAACTAGGTATGTATACAAAAGAGATTTTTTTAAAAAAAGGGAAAAGGGCCTACATGTACAAAAATATTCATAGCAGCTCTTTTTCTGTTGACAATGAATTGAAGAGAAATTGAGGGAATGCTCATCAATTGCTAAATGGCTGAATAAGCTGTGGTATATAGATGTAATGGAATACTATTATACAATACGAAATGATGAACAGGCAGATTTTAGAAAATCCTGAAAATACTTGAACGAACTGATGCAAAGTGAAATGAACAGAATCAGCAAAACATAGTCATAGTATTAGCAATATTATGTGACGACCAGCTATGTTTGACTCAGCTCTTCTCAGCAACAAAATGCTGTAAGACAAGTAAAAAGGACCCAAGAAGGAAAGTAGAAAACTCTGGAACTCAAAATCTTGTAAAAATGAATGCTAAAACATTTGCGCCATGTATTTGGGGGAAATATTATTAAAAGAAGACAAATGGTTACAATTAAAAAGATGAAATGATAAGCAGGCAGATTTCAGAAAAATCTGGATAGACTTATGCAAACCAGTGCTGAGTGAAATTAGCACAACTATCAGAACATTACTTAACTCTTTTTTAGCAATGCAATGATTCAAGACAATTTCAAGGGACTCATAATAAAAAATGTTGACCACATTCAGAGAAAGAACTATGGAATATGAATGAAGATCAAAGCACATTATTTTTACTTTTTTTCTTCTCATAGTTTTTTTTTTCTTTTTGCCTGAATCTTTTCACAACATGACTAATGTGGAGATACATTTAACATGACTGAACATATGTAACCTATACCTGATTGTTTGCTATCTTTGGGAGGGAGAAAAAAAGAAAGGAAGGAAAAAATTTTGGAACAAAAAATCTTACAAATATAAATGTTAAAAATTATCTTTACATATAATTGGAAAAATAAAATACTATTAAGTAACACAAAAAAGAGAGAAAATTTAGTCAAAAACACCAACATAAGATTATTGATTGTAAAAATACAGACCTTTGTTTCTATCCTGCTCAACCTATATTGGCAATATTGATTCCACTTTTGAGACTACATTTTAAGAAAGACATTGACAAATGTGAGTATGCCTAAGAAAAGGCCAAGTAGAATGTTGAGAAAGACTGGGGCTGTTTAGCCTGAAGAGGACTTAAGTGGACACAGCAACTCACTGCCTGTCTGTTTATATAGCAATTTTCAAAGAATGGACTATTATACATTCATATGCTTGTTGATTTAGACCCCTTCTTTCAGTGTCTCCCCTCTTCTGTTTGTTCTTAATGTCAGTGCTAAGACAATATCCCTAAGACACTAATCAAATTCCTCATCAAAAGCTACCAATGGATTTTTATTGTCTTTAGGACAAAATACAAACCAAGCATGGCACTTGTAGCCTTCCACAGTTGAGATTCAACTCACTTTATAACCTCACTTCAAATAATTCCCATTCACACACTCTTGTTGCTCAGTCATGTCTATGACCCCATTTGTAGTTTCCTTTGTGACCTCATTTGGGGTTTTCTTAGCAAAGATAATGGGGTGATATGCTATTTCCTTCTTTAATTAATTTTCTTATTAAAGCTTTTTATTTGTATAACATATGTATGGGTAGTTCCCCAGCATTGATCTTTACAAAGTTCTTTAATTCATTTTTACAGTTGAGGAAACTGTAGCTAACAGGGCTATATGACTCACCAATGATTACACATCAAGGAAGTGAATGAGGCCATAATTCTTCCTAACCTCGGATCCAATAGTCTATCCACTGTATCACCTATCATGTACAATGAACATAAATGATCTAATGGACTATTTTTTGCCTTATCTTGCTTGACCTCTGTTAAGTTGGCTAGGACATCATGCAGACCTATAATGTACTACTTTCCTCATCTCTTCCCATTGATAACCTCTTCTTTCTTTCAAATTTAGTCCAGGTATGCTTTTTCTATGATTCTCCCAGATAAAAGTGATTCTTCCCACTTTTTTTCCCCCTTTAGAATTTTATTTGAATCTCTTTTTTGGCTTGAAAGTGCTCAACTTCATGTTAAACTTAATTGTTCACATAGTGAAATACTCCAGGCAAAAAGTTCTTTTAAAAAAAGGACTATATCTCTAGCCCCAGATAGTTACTAAGATTTTTACTGACTTGGTTAAATGAAGATGGACAAGATCTTGTATTTTAGCCAGTGTTCTAATTTTATCAAAAACTAAAAACATAATTTCCTTTTTAAAACAAGACTTTTGGTGGACAAAACAATATAAATTACCTATAATTGACCATGTTTTTCTTTTCTTATTGAGTGTCTTCTTGGAAATAAAACAATAGCAAAAGTGATAGCTTCAGCCCTTAGGGGCAATCAGAAAGGCAATCCAAATATTTGGGGAAAAGGGTAAAAAACAAGATAGAATAAATACCCCAAAAGGCTCCACATTCCAAATGTACTGAAAGTTTTATAGGAATCTAATACTGCAAAAGAAAGGAGTGATAGATATTATAATGAAAACATATAAAGTTCTGTCAAAATGCTGATACAAAAATTTTTGATGGCTTAAGGCTTTTGTGACTTTGAAAAATGTGATTTTCTAGTTCTTTAACATCAAAGGCCGAAAAGGACTTAGAAGACAATAAGTTCATAAGGCTTCCTAGACATTAATTTACTCTTCGGAAGACAACTGACAACTACTTGAACCTGGTAGGTCCTTTTAAAAGAGTTAGGTGATAATGAATAGAAATATGTATCTGGGGCATGCTTCTGCCAAAATATACAAGTTGCTAATATGACTGCAAAGGTTATTTTAAAGATAAAACATTTTCAAGAATTGGGTCAAAAATGTTAGAAGGATCTCACAAAGCATCTCTGTTTGTCTGGAGCATGGCCTTGGCATTCTTAGCCTACTCATTAATCTGTCCTGGATAATGCAGGAGAGTTACTGTTTCAACAATCTACTCTTCTATAGAAGCTCAGAAACCCCTCACAAGGCTTTGCATTCTGTAAGGACTCAACAGATATTTGTTGTCTGGTCCATATCTCAGAGAAGGCCCAATGTGAGTTATTATTCTTTAGGCTACAGAAATTGAAATTTGATTTGGAGGCAGAAACTAGGTAAATTCATCAGTAAAAAAAAAAAGACTACAATCACATAAAAATATCTTTTATTAGGAGAAAATAGAAGAATAATGTCAATATTTATCTTCAACAAGAATAAAAGATTTTTTGAATGTCTTTTCCTAGAATTCAAGGCCTTTTGCAACTTAATGCTACTCTATATTTCTAGTTTTCTTTTTATATTCTTCCCTCCATGCATTCTACTTCAGCTAAACCTCTATTATATTCGCCTACATTCATTCCTTAACTCACACTGCTATCTAGATAAAAGAGGTAGAACACTGGACTTTAAATCAGAAAGACCCAAATTCAAAACCCATATTAATTATTAGCTGTATGATACTGGGCAAGTCAATGATTCTCTTTTAGCATCAGTTTCTTTATCTGTAATATGGGGATATTTCCTAAAGAGATCAATAAAAGAGGAAATGGATCCCTCTAACAAGCACATTTATAGAAAGATGTGTGTGTGTGTGTGTATGTGTGTGTGATGGTAAAGAAATAGAAATTAAGGGAATGTCTATCAATAGTTGAATGATAGAACAAAGTTTGGAGTGTAATAGATATTATTGGACAAAAATAATGATCAAATGTCAGTTTCAAAAAAAAATCTAGAAAGGCTTTCATGAATTGATGCAGAAAGAAGTGAACAGAAGCAGTTGAAAATTTTATAAAATAATAATACTATAATGACAAAGGACTGTAAAATTAAGTACATTTATCAATAAGACAGAATGGATGCTGAGGCGTGTCACCCAACCTTCTGACATAGACATGGGGGACTCAGGATAAAGGGTAAAACATAATTTTGGATATGGTCAAGGTGGCATTTTTTGTTAGATTATATATAAGCATTACAAGAGCTTTCTTTTTATTTTTTGTCCTGCTTGAGGAGGAGGATGAAAGAAGGAAATAATAGAAAAGAATATGTAAAATTTTGAGTAAACAAACATATTAGGGGATTGGAATCTATGTCTTCCAAGGTCCTTATCACCTCTAAATCTCTGCTCCTATATCTTCCCACCCCATCTTGATCTGATGAATTACTTGTTTGTTCTTCATTTGCTTTAGTTGTGGGCCAATTTGGGGTTTTCTTAACAAAAATACTGAAGTGGTTTTCTGTTTCTTTCTCTAGTTCATTTTATAAATGAGAAAACTGAAGCAAACTTGGGTAAGTGACTTGCTTAGGATTTGAACTGAGGTTTTCCTGACTTCAGGCCTGTCGCTATCCATTACATCACCTAGGTGCTCTGCTTGACACAGGTGCTTAATAAATGCTTATTCCATCTTCTTCTCTGATAAGACACATTGGATCTTGTATTTCAATCTTTATCAGAATAAGATATTATAAACAAGAATTGGGGACAACCAACTGAAGAAAAACCCTAGGATGGAGATTCAGTAGATCCCTGGGACTAATGGGGTTGGGAGGTAGCTTTGGCCCCAGCCACATAATTTTCACCTCCTGGACAGTTGGGAAGCTAATGGCTGAGCAAGGGAAAATTGAGGGAATTTTTGCTGATAAGAAACTCCAGGTCCAGCTGTGCTGCTGAGATATAATGAAAAAGAACCAGCACATTGCTGTCCACTGAGTACAGAAGTAGTGAGACAGGGATACAGCTGGCTCTGGACACTTAAAGGAAAATGAAATTCTTGGTTTCAGTTCCAGGTTAGAGGGGACAACTGTACCTTTACCCCAGGACTAGAGGTGACTATACTAACAAGTTGATATTAAAAAAAAGAAAAAAAAAGAGCAGACAGAAGAGAAAGATTCCAATTATAGAAAGTTATTACTGTAACAAAGAAGATCAGGGTTTATCTTCAAAAAAAGCCTCTCCATCCCAAAGAGTAATGTCAAATGGTCACCTGCCCCCAAAAATTCATAGAAGAAACACAAAACTGACTAAAAATCAAATGAGAAAGATTGATGAATTTTTAAAAAATAAGAACATTACAAGAAAAGAAAGTCAACATTACAGTCAACATTACATAAAAAGAAAGTCAAACAATTAGAAAAGGAGATCCAGAACTTAGAAAATGACTCCTTGAAAATTAGAATTGGGCAAGGAAAACCACAGATATAATAAGAGACCATGAAATAATAAAACAAAATATAAAGAATGAAAAAATAGAGGAGAATGTGAGACATTTCAAAAGAAAAACAACTGATTTGGAAAACAGTAAAAGAAGAGAGTACACAAAAATGAAAGCTACAATTAAAAAAAAAGAATCTTGACAATATTAAAGAAAACTCCTGAAGTGTTAGAAAAAAAAGGAGAAAGTGGAATTAGAAAAACAATCTACTGATCACCACCTGAAAAAGTTCCTATGAGGAAAACCTACAGTAACATCATCATCAAATTCTGAGCTTCTCTTTCCTCCATTTCAAGGACAAAATATTATAAGCAGAAAACATTACAAGAAAAAAAAAACAATTCAAATATAACAGACCCATAATAAGAATCACAGAAGACTTAGAAGCAACTACATTAAAAGACCACACACAGGTCTTGGAACAAAATATATTAAAGAGCAAAAGAACTACAGTTGCAGTCAAAAATATCATACTCAGAAAAATTAAGCATAATCTTAAACAACAAAAACATTCAATGAATTGCCAGACTTCCTGGATTTTCTTGCAAAAGGACCTGGATTCAAAGAAAATTAGACAAATAAGATCCAAGAGAAATATAAGGTGAACATCAAAGACTAATTAAAAAGGACTCAATAAGGGAAAATTGTTTACTTGTTATATGTGGAAATGTAATCTGTATGTTTAAGGTTGCAATTAGTAATTATATAGTTCAAAAGAAAGATTGAGCTAGAGGTATTTAACGATTCTAAAAACCAAAACCATGTAGGGAAATATAAAAAGAGTTATTTTACACAAAGGAGATATGAGAGAAAGAACTAACAAAGAAAAATTAAATGGGGGAGGAGGACTGGTATTTCTGGAAGTCTATTCTCATAGGAATGTGTTAAAGAGGGGAAAAAACACACACATATTTCTAGAAAGGTATAAAAGTCTTCTAAATTGGAAAGAAATAAGAGACTAACAAAGGGAGAAGATAAAGGAGAAATTTTTTGAGAGAACCCCTCTAGAGGATGGTGGTAGTGGTGGCGGTATAGAGGGGCTAACAACAATGGGATAAGACATATAAATTAATAGGAATAGCATAAAGGGAGAGGATAAGGGAAGGATTCTTTGGCAGATGTAGATTAAGTGATAGGAGGCTAAAATAGCAGGTAGAGAAGTCAGGAGGACTAGAAACCAAGATACACAGACATATGTTTTATATTTTCAATCCTCTCATGTTCTGCATAGTAGATCATGGAAATGTTTTCTTTTTCTTTGTCTTTTTTTTGTATTTAAGTTTTAAATAAATAATAAAAAATAAAGAACCTTAAAATGTTTTTGTTTTTAAAAAGTAACCTATTCTAGGATAACTTCTTCTTTGATAAAGGCATGCCTAAAAGAACAGAAAAGAACTCAGAAGATTTTGTCAAGGATGCATTTGCAGCTAACTTTGTAATAAGAATTTTTGATCACTACCAAACTCTTTGATGTTCTCTATACCCAAAGAGCACCTCAGGAATATGTCCTGGCACAAAATACTTTCTCAGGGACACATATATCACGTGAGAATGAAAACACAGTTCCTACAGAAAAACTAATCATGAATATCAGACTGTAGCCATTGTACTGCTCAACTATGAAAAAGAGCTAACTTGTGTCTCTTTTTCTCTGAGGATAACCAAATTGCAACAGCAGTAAAACTATTCCTCACTACAAAAGAATAGCAAAGAAGCTTTGCTTTATCCTGCTCCTATATGCCAAACACAAGTAGTTCTTGCACGGGAGAGCTCTTGCATGGCACACTCCAGAGTAGTAGTGCTTTCTATATTTACCTTAGCATGTTCCATGAGTCAGATGTCCTACGTAGTTTATCTTGATTTTTTAAAACTGTCAGTCAATAAACATTTAGTAAGTACCTACTATCTTACCAATAACTGTCCTAAGTACTGGGATTGCAGCTAAACAAACTGGATTCTGCAAAATTTCAGGATTGACTACTTGTGAATTTTACTTCATCAAAATAATTTCCTGAATTACACTGTTATCACTGGTACTACAACTGATACCACAAGAGTTGAGAGTTTTTGCTTATCTTCATGATGTTTACATAGATTGGCTTTAGGTTAAATTTTCCCATTTTTTTCTCCCACTTAGCTTGAATATTTCCTCAAAGGTAAGGCTAATAGCTCATATTTTTATATCTGGCTCAGTTTCTGTTTTTTTGGATTTAATGAACCAGTGATTTTGCCTTTTAAAACTGTTATAATAGCATCTAGTAAACTTGACCCTTTTATGTGTTTTTTTTTTTATGATGATGATGACAACTAGCTTTTACATAGTTCCTTAAATTTTGCAAAGTTTTTACGTATGCTATTCCATTTTATCCTCATGACAACCCCTGAGAGGTTGATACTACAATTGTCCCTATTTTACAGAAGATGAAACAAAAAGAGAGAGGTTAAGAGACTTGGCCAGTGCTTTTCAATTAATAAATGTCTGGTTTTAGATTTGAGCTGAAACTTTACTGACACCAGGATTGACTTTTTATCTATGACATCAACTTAACTGCCTCATAATAGTCCATGTTCATGGCTTGCGATGGATTCCATTCAACCCTAAAGAAGCCTTCATTATACTTTTCTCTATAGGGAATGAGAGCCAGTTTAGTTTCTCTCTAGCCTGTTTCTCATATCTGACCAGACATAGAAAAGACTATGTATTTTCCTTCCCAACATTGACCATCATAGCACTTGGCATGAACTAGATAGTGATAAATGTTAAATTATTCAAAGAAGGTTCAAGTAATCATTCCATCTTGAGCCATTTTTCTTTTTGCCTTCTAAGCAGAGATGAAATGCTGAGACTGTGCCTCGACTTTGAAGGCTCTGCCTGCTAATGAAGAATGACTCCAATGTTATTTAAATAGCAATGTGAACTTTCATAATTCATTTACATAACTGGGTTTCAATATCAAGAAGATGACAACATGCAACTCTTTCAGCTTTTGGAAACTGTGGTGATTCATGTTTTCAATTACAGACTCTTTCTTCAGTCAAAATTCATCCTGTCAGCTCTACAGGAAAAACCTCAGGAAAGCTCAGCAATACCACACTGAGTTTCCAGTGAAGGACAGAGATTGTTATTATCTCTCTTAAATGAGAATTTAGACGTCACTTATGTGCAAATGAGATCATCAACTTCCCTCAGCCTCAGTTTCCTCATCTCTAAAATTAGGAAGTTAGACTAGATGACTTCTTAAGATCCCTTTTAGAACTAACATTTAAAGTTTTATGTTCTAAGATTCTATATCCTGAATTCCTTTTCATTGCTAACATTCTAAATTTTGTGTTCTACCATTTCATGTTTTAAGGTCCCTTTAAGGACTGTCCCGAAATCCATTTCAATTCTGATACTCTATGAGTTTCTGTATGTATTAATGGTGTCTCACTGAACTAGTGATCTGTCCTAAAATTATTGATGTTAAAGGATGTAAATCAGAATTACATATGTATGCTTATATATAAATACATATCATAATACATACATGCAAATATATGTGATATATATGTATGTGTTTATATATGATTGCATATCAAATATACATTAATACATATTGCACAAACTCATGATTATTTATATATATATATACATATACATATATATATATATATGTTTTGAGGTATATGGCCTAATCAGACTTACACAGTAGGAACATCATTTCAGCATTTGTGTCAAAAATTGAATGGATAATTCCTTAGCTGTGTGACCCTGGGGAAGTCACTTAACCCCAATTGCCTCAGAAAAAAGCAAAAAAAAAATTGAATGGACAGTGGAGAGACCAATAGCAGAACTGTTATATCAAACCAGACAAGAAGTAATGAAGGCCTTAATTGAATGCAGAGTAATGAAAAGGGAAGATCAGATTTAAGAGGGCTTGCTCAGGTAGAATGGCATTTTAACAACTGACTGAATAGAGGGAGTCAATGGAATGAGAGTGGAAAAATCACTAGTTATGAAGATGGAGATCTGGGTTCAAATCTAAGCTGTGTCATGTACTTCTTGTATGATGTTAGGCAAGTCTCTTAGGTCTCTGAGCCTTGATATCAAATAAAAAGCAAAAGATTTAGATGAGTTGGCTTCTGACTTTCCTTCTAATCCTATGAATTAAAAAATGCTCCTAGGTTTCATACTCTGATGATTTAGTAAGACAGTGATATAGGAAAGTTAAAAGGACAGAGTCCTGGAGAAGATAAACTCAGTTTATTGTTTAAATACATTGAGTTTAAGATCAGGGGAATGCTCCTCTAACAGGTGAGAGGATAAGAGAAAGTAACAGGTGAATGAAGGGAAATAGTTGATAATAGAACAAAAAATTTCAAAGGGCATGGTAGTAGGGAATATTAGAGGTTGGGAAAGTGCATCAAAAAAAGATAAGGAGCATAGTGAGCAAAATCAGAGAAATGGAACTTGAGCCAAGGAAGGTAGTGGTATTTATCCCTTTTGGATATCAATTTGTGCATTTGTTCAATAAAGGAACAAAATCTCTCTCAGCTCTAAAAACTATGACACTCATGCTGAGGATATTTAGTGATGCACTCTCCTTAATTACTAGGCAAAGCAATTTGTCATCCAATAAACTCTGCAGTATATAATTACTAGAATATTCCCCTCCCCCAATTCAGATGAAACATTAATTTTTTTTCATTCCCTTTTTACTCTCACTGTATTTAATGACCTATACAAAGGGTCAAAACATGTTGACTAATTCACATAATCTCAGAGATTGAGGAGACCTAAAAATTCATCTAGTTAAAATGATTCCTAAACAGAAAACGTTCCATTGCATCTGCAAAAAAGGATTGTCTAGTCTTTGCTTAAAACCTGCTTCAGCAATAAGAAGACACTAATTTTTAGATTGTTTTCCTTAAATAAATCTGCCTTTATGAAATGTCCCCTCTATTTATTCCAGTTTTGCCCCCAAGGGCCTAACAGAATAAGTCTAAAAATAAGAATGTTTCTTGAACATAATAGTTCTTCAAATACTTGAAGATAACTATCATGCATCTCTGAATTCTTTCCTTCTCCAAGCTAAATATACTCTGCAATTCCAACAGTTCTTCTAATGGATTTGTCTCTGGTTCCTTTCCCAGCCTAGTCTCTCTCTTCCAGACAAGATCTAATCTATCATTAGAATTTGGTCTTGCAGATGCATTCTCTTTTTCTCTCTGTCTCTGTCTCTCTATCTCTGTCTTTCCCCCCCCCACCCCCCCACACATATTTTGAGAAGAATATCACAATCAGACTGCTGGATGAGGAATATCTTTTCAGCTGTGATGTGAAAAATATATTGGAGAGACCAATGACAGAACAAAAGCCTTAAATACGCAATAATGAAAAGGAATGGAGAGTCAAGAAACTGCTGAAGTTGATATGACAAGACTTGAAAACTTTAAATTTAGGTCAATGAAATGGGAAGAATCAATGTGATACAGTATAAAGATGATGTTTTCAAGTGTTCGTCTGGATGCTTTATGTCTTGTAATAGCTCTGGCTTAGGACTACAATGTTTTTTTCTTTCTTTTTTGGGCCTTCCATGTCCTACTCTCAAATCATATAACCTTGAAGTCCATTAAAAACTGCAGGTTTCTTTAACACCATCACCACCAATAAGAGTAACAACTGCAATTAGCATTTATAAATTGATTTAAGTTTTGCAAAGTGATTTACGAATATTACTTCATATGATCCTCACAACTATCTTAGGAAATAGTTATTTTCTCAATTTCACAGATGAGAAAACTGAGTCAGATAGAGTTTCGAATGACATATTTATTGGAAAATAGCTAATAAGTGTCTGAGGTCACATCTGAACTCAGGTCTTCTTGATTCCAATTCTAGCTCTTTATGCTCTGAGTCACTTAGGTGACTTTTTCAAATGAACCACTGTTCTATCTGATTTTTTTTTATCTGAAGTATGGGACTTTACTTCTTAAATTTCATATTATTAGACTCGCCCAATAATTCTAATCTGTCAATAATATTTTATACCTTAACTCAATCATAAAAAATTTGGCTGACCATTCCAGAGTTTTACAGTAGGTAAATTTTACATGCCTGTCATTTTGCTTTTTGTTCAGTTTACTGACAAAATTAATTCTAATTTTACAAAAAGGTCCTTTACTATAGATAATTTAAAACAAAACAAACCTAAAAAAATCTGAACTTAAATCCAGCCTGATCCGAATGCTTTTACTAGCCTGAACTTAGTAATTACAATTTAAAGGTAACTCATGAGTTCTTATGTGTCTCTTGCACATGATGTGGGGCATAGTTCCCCATATATCATGATTTAAGCAAACAAACATTCATTATGTGCATAACTGGACATAAACCAAATGAAATTCAAAATATATCACAGAGGTCAGCAGCAACCATTACTGGAATCCTTGGAGTAACATTTGAATTAAACACGTTCTTTATGGAAAATGTTGACTTTGGTATGTTTGAATATTTAGTAGAAGCAAATGCCTCCAGGGAGGAAACAATTTTACTTTTTTATATTTTCAATTATATACAGATATATATACATATGCATATATATGGGTACAAGATTTTTGATATTTGACAAAGATATTTGACAAATGCTGTTAAATTGTCAATTAACAATGAACACACATCTATTTGCTATTTGCCTATTATCTGCCAGACACTGTGCTAAGTAGTGGGGATACAAAGAAAGGCAAAAAATTCCATGTTTTCGAGGAGCTGACAGTCTAATGGAAGAGACAACAGGCCATCAACTATGTACAACATAAATATAGACAAGATATACTGGAACTAATAAAAGATATAGGGGATCATAATGTTAAGGGACCTGACTGCCAGGCTATTTGAACATGCAAGACAATCAATGACTTCTTGAGAAAGCACAACTTCCTTCCAGGTGCCCATGAAATTTTGCCACTGTATTCTCTCCACATTGCAGCTATGTAATCCCCTTCTGAATGGGTTAAGGTTGATAACCCTCTCAGATCTCATGTATCATAGTGCTTTGAATGAACAAATTAAAAAGATACTTATTGAAGTGAGTAAAACTAGATAATATTATACAATAACAGTAATATTGTGCAGTGTCAACTATGAATGACAGCAATTTTCAGCAACTATCCATCTCTAGAGAAAGAACTAATAGAGAAAGACTGCAAATCAAAACATACTTTTTAAAATTTCCTTTTTTTTTCTTTTTTGATTTGTGTTTTCTTTTGCAATATGGATAATATGGAAATATATTTTGCTTGACTATACATGCATAATCTATATAAAATTGTTTGCCTTCTCAAGAAGGGGAAGGAGATGATTTGGAACAAAAATTTTTTTAAAAAGTAATGTTAAAATTATTATTACATATAATTGGAAAAAATAAAATATGAAAATTTTCATTTTGAAAAAGATACTTATTAAGTGATATATATGTATATATATATAATGTATACATATATACCTATATGTATATATGTGTGTATGTGTGTAAATATGTATATATATGTATGTATAAATAAGATATAAATAAAAGAATGAAAGAATAACCTGAAGTCAACAGAGATATAGGAGAATGATGGCCTGACCAGAGTATTTTGGTTTGTAGAGTTACAAGGATGGCTAGTGGAGCCACAGTGTAACATAGTGGATGGAATTCATATGATAAGCCATTGAAGAACCATCTCCAACCAATTCTATACAGAAATGAGAGAATCCAGTCTATGAAGTCAGGATGCAATGTTTGGCATAACTGTGGTATAGGATTTCCATACCGTCTGAAACTAGAATGAGGGACCAATCATGTATTTCCCATCCTATCCATAAAATAAATCAATTTTTGGCATTTATCTGAAATGGAAAATCTATCTCTCAAGCCTTGGGAAGCTGTAAGGTTATTACTCAGTTTTATAAACATCTTTTTGAGTTTTAAGTAACTCCTTCCAACCAGGTACCTTATTAGAGTGAACTGTTCATGAAAACTGAATCTGAAACTAACCAAACAACAGCTAGACAAGGGGAGTCTCTATAACCAGAAGTATACATATGACACACACATGTGCATATACATATACATCTCATAGAGAAATGAAACTAATGCTTCAAAGATTGAATGAAGATGGGTGGATAAAAAATTTATTAAGCATCTACTAATGTACTTGCAACTATTTAAAGGGCTAGGAATTTAAATATGAGTCAATAAGAAAGTCCCTAGCCTCAAGAAGCTCATATTTTCATGGGGGAAGGTAATATATAAAAGTGAAGTTTGAAAAACAGAACGGATGGGAAAAGGGACAAAGAGTATCTATCTGTATGGGGGTTGGGGCAAAGTAAGTGTTTTAAAGAGAGTAAAGTTACCATAGAGAGGTATAGATCAGGAATGAAATGAATACATCCTGGGTATCTCATGAAGTAGTTAGTGTCCCAAGCTAGGGACTCACTATTCAATAGAATAGACCCCATGGAGAAGATATCTCCAGGGTGAGAAGGGAAGACAAGAAAGTAATATGGGGGGTTATCCCATTAGATTCAAACTAGGAGAGTGATCAATGTGAATTCCAGGGTTTATCTGGAATCTATCTCTCTGTTTGATAAACATTGAGATTCTTTGGAAGAATTAAACTCTCTTTGTCCTTTACACAGGATGATTCTGTTCTAGCACACTGCCTTGACATTTTGATGAAAAGCAAGGAATGGAAACATTGGGTGTTAGGCCAAGAGTGGCTACCAGAAATCAGATGTTTCTTTTCATTTCAAAGAATCATAGTATATTCAAATGTGGGCAATTTATTAGCATGGGAAAACAGTGAAGAAATCTATTTTATTTCCCCTTTGACCTAGAAGTAAAGATTGGTGGTGAGTGGCAGGTAGGAGTATCTGGAATGTGAGAGGACATATCATAGAACAGAATCACAGAATTTGAAAGATGGAGGCTAAAGATCTAAATCTAAATCTAGAATCTAAAGAAACTAAGTTTCAGAGAGGTAAACCATAAACAGCTAGTTAGAGAAAAAGTCAGCGCTTGAATTTACTTCCAGTTTAGAGCTCCCTAACTTAGATCATCCTGCTGTGAAAATTAGGTACCCATTTCTCCTATTGCTTAGGTTCTCTCCAGAGCTACAATGTCCAGAGTATTCAGAATGTACCTTTAAGGTGAACCACTATAAGAAGATCCAAAATGGAATCAGTAAAAACATCTTGATCTAAAAATGTTTGCAATGCAGTTGCTTCAAGGTTAACAACACTGCAAAAATAATGTTCTCTCTTATAGAAATTTTTGGGTTCTTATTTATCTCCCCCATTTTCAGATAAGGACACTGAGACTCATAGATTTGACAAGGATGACAACAGTTAGTAATTGTCTGAGATGTAGTTAGTCCTCCTGAATCCAAAATCAACATTTTCTACTGAACCATGTAGAGCTTAGAAGCTGTTTGTTGTAGTGTGTAGGGTTGGGATTTGAAGAGCTGGATTCTGGATAAGATATTTAACTTGTTGGAGTAATATGGAGTTTAAAAAAAAACACTAAAAATTTTTTTAAAAAAATAGAAAAAAGCACTCTATGAATGTCAGCAATTTCAGATATAACCCAGTCCCAATCTTCTCTAAAGCATGAATTCTCTTGAAAATAATCCTAACCAGTCACCCAATTTCTTCTTATACCTCTTCAGTAATGAGGAACTTAATACTTCCCAAGAAAATTTATTCTAATTTGGGACAGTAATAATCATTTAGTTCTTTCTAAAATGCTTTGAAATTTGCTCATTTTAACTTCCCAAGTCAACCCTCCAGAGTCAATCAGAACAATTCTTGACAGTGCAGATGATAACCCTCTTAATACTTGACAAAGCTACCATTCCTACCACTGCCATCATCACTCCCAATTCATCTCTGCTACAAGGATAAACATCTAAATATTTAACATTGGCTGTTTATCATAAATCAAGACTTGGACTTTCTTTCTGATTGCTCTATTTTGTATGCATTAAGTATCTATTTCAAAGACAGAAGATTTAATGCTGCACAAGTTCAAAGGAAAGTGTCACTGTGGAGCTCAAAAAGGATTAGGACAAACTTTGGAGAGTGAACAGGATTTCCTGAATTTAAGAATTCAAATAGCATCCTAGGCTATATGAGCCAAGTTGTGACAGCAATAAAGTACAAGGCACTAGTAAACAGGAAGAATATTCAAAGGATAAATTTGGAGGGGTAGAGATGATAGAAGACTATAGTAAAAAGTAGGTACTTTATTGTGCAAGTAATGATTGGGTTAAAGATGTACATCATTCAAAGTTCTACTCTAATGCCTCATTATCGTGTAGAGATAAAAAGATGCAATCTAAGAAGCATTTATGAAGTACCTGCCATATGCATAGAGCAGTAGTCCAGGGGGTGCTTAATTAGGAATCAGGAAAACTCATCTTCATGAGCTCAAATGTGGCCCAGATACTTACTAGCTGCTGATTCTGTGCAAGTCACTTAACCCTATTTGTCTCAAAAGATCTTAAGAAAGATTGATAAGTCATTCCAGTATCTTTGCCAGAAAAACTCTAAATAAGGTCATAAAGTGTTAGCTATGACTGAACAATGATTGAACAACAAGCTACATGCAAGGGATTTTTCCAAGAAGTGAAAATACGGAGAGAAAACAAATTCTGATACCTGTCCTCCAAAAGTTTTACAATCTGGTTTCCTATATAATAGAATTTTGACCTACTTTATCACTCATCCAGCTCAAATCCTTTATTTTACAAACAAAAAAAGTGGCTTCTTGAAGGCTATGACAGCAGAGTACAAAGCCCTGGCACACCCTGCTAAGACAGAAAAGCATGAAAGGCAGGTCTAGCTTTGATACTTGTTACTTAAAAATCAGCTGGCTCCGCAAAGTGTGATAAAACTAAAAGGCTGTCTGTTAGACTAGAAATCTTTACACCAGACCACAGTCACTCACCAATCTAGTGGCTATGGAATGGAGAAACTTTTGCCTTCACAGTGGGCAAAGTATCCATCATTCCAAAAAGATGAAATTAATAAGTAACATTTACATAACAATTTAAGATTTGTAAAAAAAAACCAAAACATTTTACATACATTGCTATGTTTGATCCTCATAGCTCTGTGAACTACTATTATTATTTCTTTTTTATAGATGAAGAAACAGGGTAGGAAAGGTTAAATGTCTTGTTCAGATTACACAAGTAGTAGATACCTGAGACAGGATTTGAATCCAGATTCTCCTAACTATAAATCCTATACTCTATCCACCTCATTATGCTGTCTATCTTAAAAATATTATTAAAATGTAAGTCAATATTAAGAAATTTGGCATTTCAGCTTGACAGTCCAGAGCTCCAGAATTGGAAAATATTTGTTTTCCTCCAAAAGGAGACTGAGTCTGGTTCAATTTAGTTCTTAGAGAATTTATTAAATATTTTCTGTGAATATCCTTGAGCTGAGAACAATTAAGATATGAGTGAAAAGAAGATATAAATCCTTGCTTTGAAGGGATGACAAGTTTGTCAAGAACATGAGCAATATAATCACATCATTTCCAAAATAAAACAGTGTAAGGAAATAAGATAGGAGTACTACAATGTTGTGACAGCTAGGTGGTGCAGTAAATAGAGTGCTGAACCTACAGTCAGGAAAACTTATTTTTCTGAATTCAAATCCAGTCTCAGACATTTAAGCCTGTTTTCCTTAATTTGAAATGGGAAATCACTCCAGTAACTTTTGCCAGAGAGTCAGTCATGACTGAAAACCACTACTCTATGTTGTGTGTAAGAGTGCACGTGTATTTGTGTGCATGTGCATATGTGTGAGAGACAGAAACAGAAACAGAGAGACACACACACACATAAAGAGACACAACAGAGACAGAGAGAATTCCAATATTAATTGTCTCATAAGGTAGTTAAATAAGTCCCTGATTACTAAAGGTCTTTAAGAATCCCAGGATGACCACTTACTAATGTTGTAGAGGGAATGATAATTTTACAAGGTAAACTGTATTCTCTTCCATCTTAGTCTATAACTGTGATATATATTTGCATACTTTCTTTGGATATAATAATTTACCTTATAAACTAAGTTTGTATATGCAATTTAATTTAATCTTCACAAAACCATTAGGAAGTAAACAGAGAAGCTCAGAAGGATTAAATATTCATCCACTGTCAAAACATAAAAGAGGCAGATTTCGAATCCAAGACTTGTGATTTTCCTCACTATATCACAATGTCTCTAAACCAGGAATTTACTGGTAGATGTTTATCAGCCATCTCTCTGAAAACTCACAACACACTTTTAAAAGTTTAATCTACATTACCAAAATTTTCTCCATCACTTTTTAAGTCAATTCAATTAAACACACACACACACACAATAAATCAAACCCTGATCTGGTGTTTGTCATTCATCATCATCCTTTTCCAGTATTCAACTATGTCATATTATATCATAACACTGGCCATTCCACTTTATTCTTCTCTATGATGGTTAGATACTAAAAGTTAGTTAAAAATTCCCCTTTAAGATTGTTATCCCAAGTTTTCTGCATTCTCTTAGTAACCCTTTTACAAATTACTTGTCTGTCCAAAAGAATTTAACTTAAACCTCTTTAGCTGGATCTTTATCAGATCTTTATTCTCTGGAAACCAGATTTCTTCTGGATTTACCCAGCAGTTCAAAGGTGCCTGCTCTTGGGCTGGCCACTGACATCTGTTGTAATCTCTCAGCTGCTCACTTGCCTTTGACATTTTGAGAAACAGCAGGCTGGGATTTTTCTGTGGCTTTCTTAAATTTTAATGTCATTATTAATTTATTATTGAGTCAGAGTGGCATTTCTATGGTACTTTGGAGCACAACTCATTTTTTCCTCACAACAATTATGTGAGATATACAATATGAACATTTTACAGAGAGGAAAACTGAGGCACAAAGCAGTCAGAATCAAATTTCAGGTCTGGTCCACTTTCCTAATTTATTGCACCATACTATACTATTTTAAATGAAAAAATTCTTGACTTAACCTTCCCATATAATATTCCCTCAGCATTAAAGGTCTTGGTCTTCATTTGGCTTCTTGCCAATTTATTTCAAAAATACTTATTATTCCCCTAATTTTTGTGAAGACATTGAAGAGTAAGTGAAATTTGAAAAAAAAAGAAAGAAAAAAATGAGAATGAAGATTATATATTAGTAGAAGGATTAATTAGTCAAGTACCCAAGTTATTATAATAGGTGTTTTAGTTAGGCTCAGTACATAAAGGAGGTTAAAAAGAACAGTGCCTTACACAGAGTAAGCAATTAATGACTGATAACTGTTTTATTGAGCAATTGAATTCATTTCAGTATTTGGTGCATTGGGAAGAGCATTGGAAAATTTAAACAATTCTTCTAGAACCTTTGTTCCAATTTTCACTTTCTCAACTTATTACCTGCTATAGCCTTGGGCAACTGAGTGGTACAGAGGAAGAGAGTGCTGGACCTAGAGGCAGTAAATACTGAGTTCAATTGTGACCTCAGGTATCTTCTAGCTGTGTGAACCTAGACAAGTCACTGCAATTTTTTTGCCTCAGTATCTTTATCAGTAAAATGAGCTGGAGAAGGAAATGGCAAACCATTGCATTATCTTTGTCAAGAAAAACTCAAATGGAGTCATGAAGGATTCAAAATGTCTGAACACCAATTTTGGAGAAGTTATTATATTCTTTGGGACTTAGTTGCATTTGTTAAAAAAAAGGGGTGGGGGAACTGAATTAGATGAACTCTTATTTTCTTTCCAGCTTTAAGCTTACAATTTTATGAATTCAGTTCAGTGTGCCTTTAATAAAGAAATTATTATATCTCATTCAGGATTTGAGAAATAAATAAGAGAAGGGAGGTTTTAAGGAGGTGGTAGCAACTAAATTGTTCCCTGAAAAAAAAGAAGGGACACCAAAAGACATAAGTTTAGGGGGAACTTATTCTAGCAATAGAGAAGGGAATGCGAAAATGCAGAGCCAGATGATGACAAGATGGATCCAGTTTGCCTGGAATAAGGAGTGTGAAGAGAAATAATATGAATTATGCTTGAAAAGCTAGGGAGAAAGGAGAAATATAAAGGCCCTTGAATACCAGGTAAAAGTGTCTGCTTTGCATTCAATAAAGTCATAGGAGTCTTGAAGGTTTTTAAGTAGTTAGCATTTATAAAACTCTTCAAGGTTTCCAACTAACTTTGCAAATATTGTCTCATTCTATCACCATAACAACATGGGAAGTAGGTGGTTTTATTATTGTTATTTTTGTTGTTATTCCCATTTAATAAATGAAGAAGAGAAAGAAACAGAGGCGGGACACCATTTAGGAAACTATTAAAATTAGTTGAGGAGAGAGATAATAATCAGGGATGAGGACAGGATGGGGCAAGGAGACTGGAAAGAAGGGAGCAGATGTAAATGATATTGAAAACTGATTCTGGTTCTGGAATGAGCAGAGACAGAAACAATGGGTATAAATGATACACTGACAAATTATGGCTCAACATAAAGAAAATTGACCTAATAATTAGAGTGGTCTAAACGTAGAATGGAGCTACCTTGAGAAATAGTGATTTCCCTATCATTGGAGAGCTTTTGACAGAAATTGATGGCCACTAATCAGGAATATTGTACAAGTATTAGAACTTTTCTCAGAATCAGAATGGATCTCATTATCATTATTAATTATTACATTGTATCAACATCATACATGATAAGATTGCAATCTCATTACTTCCCACTGCATGATAATTAATTGAAGTCACTTCTCCATTTATTCCAACTGCTAAGTGCCTTCTAAGCTTTACTCTCTCTCTCTCACTCTTTCTTTTCTTATGACACAATTGTGATTAAGTGACTTGCTCATGACACAGCTAGGAAATGTTAAGTGGCTGAGATCAAATTTTAATTCAGATCCTTCTGGCTCCAGGGCCAGTGCTCTATCCACTGGGCCATCTAGGTAGCCCCCTCCCCTTACTCTTTAAAAAATTCCACTTAATAGTATTTTATTTTTTCTAATTACATGTAAAGATAGATTTCAACAATTACTCTTATTAGATTTTGGTTTCCATTTTTCTCTCTTCCTCCCCTTCCCACTTCCCAAGAAAGCAAGTAATTTGATATGTTATGTGTGTGTGTGTGTGTACAATCATGTTAAACATATTTCCCCATTAATCATGTTGTGAAAGAAAAGGGAAAAATCCATGAGAAAGGAAAAAATAAGAACAATATAGTGAAAATAGTATGCTTCAATCTGTATTCAGACTCCACAGTTTTTCCTCTGCATGTGGATAGCATTTTCTACCATGAGTCTTTTGGAATAGTCAGTCACTGTATTGCTGAGAAGAGTTGTCTATCAAAAATGATCATCATATAATGCTGTTGTTACTCTGTACAATGCTTTCCTGGTTCTATTCACTTCACTAAGCATCAATTAATATAAGCCTTTCAAGATTTTTTTCCTCAACCTTTCTGCCTGTTCATCATTTCTTATAGAACAATAGTATTCCATTACATTTCTATACCACAATTTATTCAATTATTCCCCAATTGAAGGGCATCCCCTTAATTTCCAATTCTTTGCCACCACTGCAAAGGGAGCATTTTTTATACACGTTATATAGTTAGTTAATGGCCTAACTCCTAATCTTATCCAAACTACCTTGTATTTATGTGTGTATATATATATATATATATATGTATAAAAATATATTATTTCTTCTAATAGAATTTAAGGTCTTTAAACAAACTGTTTCATTTTCAACTTTTCAGATTCATAACATTTAGCATAATTGTGGCCTCATAGTCAGTTCTTAATAAATGATTATCATTGGTCAATGATATCAGTAAATATAAATAAAAAATGCTCATATCAGAAGTGTAATTTTGGTCCTTCATACATGCTATCTCTCAACAAATGATTTACTGCCTATATAATCAATATTATATTACATAAAATAATTATAATAAAAGCTTATCAAATAAATGTAGTAATAAAAATATTGATTCCATCTTATATCATGGGGGGAAAAACACTAGTACTGGATGAAGGTGAAGGGAAAAACTTCTCTTACATTACATATCAAATATCTTCTCCTTGATTCTAAATCTATCATTGTAAAAATGCTAGTCTCCTGCAATAATTTTTTTAAATTTTAAAAGTTTTTATTATTTTCTTCAGTAATTGTTCAAGGAAATAATTGAGATAATTTAGCATTTTTCCTCTTTTCCAAGTTGTTTTAGAGTTACAATCCATGTCATGATTATTATTTCTGATAAGAGGTAATTAAGTTTCTGGTTGTATTTTCTATGGTGTATGACATATGGTATATGGCATATGATATATATTAGAAGAAATTTTAGGAATCATGATCCCAATCTCCTCATTTTAAAAATGAGAAAATTAAACGAGTAAGGGGAAGTAAACTGCTCAAGGTTGACAGGATTAATAAATGATGAAACTTGTGTTTGAATACCAATCTTCTGACTTGAAATTCATTTCTTTTTCTCCTCCAGCATATTGTCTACACTGTTAAGTTCAAAGGGTCTTGTTATAAGATAGTCTTACCTAAAGAACAAGAGTCCTGGATATTTTGTTTAACCACTCTTCAGAACTGGGACATACCAGGGATATAGCTATGATTTTGGTTTTATTTTGTTTTTGTTCTTTTCTGCTGTATTTTTTCTCCAATAGAGATTGTCATGATGAAAATGCTCTAAAAATAATATATAGGGGTTAAGGGTGGGGTGAGAGATTCCCAGATTAGTGGAACTTGTAGTATCTTCCTCTTCTCTCTTGCACTACATATTTATCCTCTACAAAAATAAATATGCAACTGAAAGACATCATTCCATAAGATGGTTGTTACATCAGGATTGCCTAGCAGACAACTGGAAATCATGAGATACCCAGACATGAAGGTGATGAAAAACATGTGTTTTTTTGTGTCTCAATTCTCTCCTTGAAATCTCATGAAAAGTCTGAAAAACCCATGTAAAGCATTCAGAGTACATCGCATCCTGACACAGAGTATCAGGAGCAGATGAATAAATTATAACTGCAGTGTTCTTCTCTGACTTGGCCAGGATCCCAGGAAACACTGATAAACTCTCCTGGCATTTTTTTACACTGTTCACAGTATACTGGGATTAGCAATCAATGAACAAACTTGTATTAAGCACCTACTATATGCCAAGAACTGTACTAAGTAATGAAGATACAAGAAAAATAGTCTATGTATATGTTTTTGTGTGAGCTGTATACATATAGAACATGTTTCAAAGGTCTTTGTTTACTTAGCTATTTAAGGTCAAAATGACACTATGAATTTTTGGACACTGTATATATGTGTGTGTGTCTTCATCCCTCCTTCCACACACAATCATACATACACATGCACATATATACATTTATATTAAGTACATGTACACTCTTATATGTGTGCACATGCATATATGTACTTATATATTCTATATATGTGTATAGACACATAGACCTTGTGTATAATACACATACACATGATGTCTCAAAATTCTTAGTACAATTTTAAATTCTATACATACACTTTTTTGGGACAAAGATGTGTTTATGAAATTGGGATATTTAGCTTAGAGAAAATTTGAGGGAATAGTGATAGTTGTGTTTAAGTATCTGAAAGACTGTCACAGGGAAGAAAGAATAAACTGTTCTGTTTAGACCCAAAGGTCAGAAATATGATTAATGGATAGAAGCTGAACCAAATTCAGTTTAGATCTGATTTAAGAAAACTTTTCCCTTATAATCAGAGCTAGATAAAAGTAGAATGACTTACTTCTCAAGTTAGTGAATTCCCCTTCATTTGAGATATTCAAGCAAATGGTTTTATCATAGACATAATTCCTTTACATGCATGGGTAGACATCCACCTCTACTATGATCTCTTCTAATTTTAAATTTCTGTGATTCCTATAGGAAGTTTTTCATACTATCAAGAGACTATTTTTTTAAAATCATTTTTTCTTTAAACTTTTCCCCTGGAAGCTATTCTGGAAAGTTATAGCAAAAATACAAAGAGGCTTCATATCTGTTTGCTCCCAAGGTCTTTGATGGCAATGCTGCAAAAATTTGTAAGCTTGAAATAGTTTTATCTAATGCTAGATATTGTAAAGTCCATTTATGATCTGTTAACGAAGTGAATTTCTCTATATTCTGGATAAAATAAAACTGCATTGTCTGAAGTTGTAGTTGAATTCTGCCTGGCTCGCTATTTCGTTTTAAACTGGAGCACAGGGTGAAGGTTGTCCTCTACCAAAGTGCAGAGGTATCTTTGTCTTCAATTTGGTTTCTTACAGGATTGCCTGGGTCACTGTCATACATCTTGCCCAGGTTAACATACAGGTGGGCTTTGAATTCAGATTTTCCTAATACCAAAGTCATTTATCTATCTACAAAACCATGCTGTCTTATCTGATCTATTACTATGGTAACTTCAAAATTTACTGTGAGAAAACACACTTTGACAGTGATGTACAGAAATTTGATTTGGTTATTGATGTGAAAAAGGCACACATTACTGAAAGTATTGTCAGAGGACCAGCCTGTGTAAATTCAGAGAGGGATTCACCAGAAAACTGATCACCACATGATGAATATTTTGGCCCTGAAAATCCATGGAACAAAAATGCAAATTTGTCCTTAGTCCTTTGTGGCTCTTTTCTGATTCTGCAGTGACAGTGATAGAGTGGCACAGAAGGGAATGATAATGTGAGGAATTACAAAATCTTCAGAATATTTATGCACATTAATTGAACTGTTAATACTATAAATGTCATCACCATTTCTACTGATCAATGATTGCAATTGGATGCTTCAACAAAGTTGAAAGCTTACAAGTTCTCATGAGAGCTTACTGAATTTATTTTATTTTGTTTCCAAGGATAACAAGAAGGATCATTGCAGAGGTAGAGTGGGTTTTGGCTAGATCTTGCTGCAACTCCAACTAAGACTTGATTTATACACATAGATATAGAATGTGGAAGTAGCCCAAAAGTAGTGGTTATAGACAGGCAATAAATAGATGTGAAATGGAACAAGTCTTACAGTAGAATAATCTCATAGTTCCATAATAATTAATTGCAGTGAAATCACCAAACTGAACTTTTAACATTTTTTCAATGATCATTCCATTTTTTTTGGAGAAAATTCTAAAAGTATTCATGAAAATTATACCAGGAAATGTTGATTCTAATCAATTAAAATAGAGAAGAAAGCCACACTGGAAGATACAGTTGTAAAAGTCCCTTGTGACTGATTTTCAAAACATTTCAAAAAGATTTGAAAAGAAAGGAAAAGATAGTAGATAATATTTTTTAACGAGCCAGGTAACTAAAAAAAATTAGAAACCTCTGATCTACATAAATTCATCTCTATGAAATCTATTTGAAAATGATCATATAGACATCAAGAGTATTCTTGAATACTCTACCAGAAGAAAATAGTCAGTGCTTATAATAACTTCATAAGAATAATTCATTCAAAAATATACATAATTTAAAACTTCATTTTGTTTTTATTTGTTAATTTAAAATGACTTAGTAGGGCAAAACACATTAAACAGTTTCCATTTTTGTTTGTTAACATTTTCATTTTACTCAAAACATTTCAAATATACTTATAGAAAGTTCTAAAAGATATTTTAAGCATTTTCCTATGTTTAGTGTTCAGGTAAAAATTGATGCATTGCTAATGTGTAATGTCTTAATATATTATACTTTACGTTTGTGAATCTACTATGAGGTATTTTTGTATATCAAAAATAAATTAAAGTCTTTCTTTTTCACACTGAAAGGTTTTCTTGGTTTTGAAATCTAATAGTTTCAGAGGAATTGTGATGAGAAGTGAATCTTAAGAAAGTGGACTCAGGCATACAGGGTATCAGATTTTAAGTACAATTAGGTACTGATTAATGTGAAAAATTAATCTAATTAAGAATGTCACATTCCTTGAATTTACACTGCATATTTCCATTGTCCTGGAAAAGCTTCTAAATTTTATATAATCATAACTTAGAAGATTATGAATGTAAATTCATGTGAAGAATTAATTGTATTCATTATTCAAACTAATTAGGATCTAAATGTACATCTTGACTATATTGTGGCTGAAGCAGTGCAGTTCTGCAGGAAGACCAGTCATGAGTATGGAAATTATTAAGAGCCTTGAGAGACTCTCCAAGCTAAGTCTTTGTAGCATGGCCAGCACAGTGGTCTCATTCAACAAAGCACCTGCTGAGAATGCCAAGTGGAACATGTTGATTACATAATTCATCATCAAGATGATAGTCACTGGGCATTATTGCAATGGCCCTGCAGCTTGACCAAATATATAGACTTAGATCATCTAATTTCATAAAAGTAAAGGGAAAAGATCTTCCATAAAATCTCTTCTCCAATAATCTGTATTTTATGTATATTTAAAAATCATACAGAATTTCTTGATATCTACAAATATAAAGACAACTTCAAGTATTGTGAGACAGCATCAACATGGAAAAATGAAGCCTTGATCTTGGATTAAGAAACAATTTGAGTTTGAACCTTTGGAGGCTTACTAGCTGTGTATTTAGCTTGACTGAACATCAATTTCCTCATCTGCCAAGTAAGAATTGTAGTATCCATCTCAAAGGGTTCTTGTGAAGCTTAAATGAGACAATATATGTAAGGTCCTTTGTAAACCTTAAAATATTATGGAAATGGCACTTTTTGTCATTAATATTAATTGAGAGATAACACAGGGAGTGATATGAATACAAAATACTTTGTATTCAGTCTCCGTGAAAGAGGGTTTTTCTTTTGATGATGAAGTTCTCTAGATATTCCTATTTGTGGATGACATGGCATGAATTTTTATTTTCCTGAAAATTTAAGACCTCCTCAATGAGATCCCTAGGCATACAGAAAAGACCAGCCCAGTAATCTTCATGGGAAAAATCAAGTATAATGTGTATTCGTGTATTTCAGCTTGTGGAAGAAAGGTAGATTAACAGCCCATTAAGATAGCCCATGAATATTCTCTCTCTCTCTCTCTCTCTCTCTCTCTCTCTCTCTCTCTCTGTCCTTGTCTGTCTATCTCTTTCTCTCTCTCTGTCTCTCTTTTTCTCTCTCCCTTTGTCTCTCTTTTTCTCTCTGTCTCTTAATCACACCTATATACCCACTCATACACACACATATCTTGAACAGGTCTTGCAGAGGAACAATAAGCAGTGCTCACAATTGAATATGAAGAAAACAGAAAGTTTAAATTTATATTTGGAAAACTTACCAAAATTTTAGATAAATATAATTAATTTTAACATAAAATTAAATGAGCAGTATTTTTAATGATCCTGAGTCATTCTCTGTTACTTAAATCCACTACTAATTTTCCAAAAATATTGCATGGCTTAGAATCCTGAGATTCTCAAACAAATTAAAATTGTAATAAAAAAAATGAAACAACTTATTGTAAATGTGTTCTTACGCCATTAAGAAGACTACAGCATATTAGCAACAATATTTTGCACATAAGAAGTGAAATAAAATGTAAGAAAAGATCAAATGAATATAAAGGCAGTCTGAGGTTTCATTATTATCATTAAGTTTTAAACAATTTCACTCTGTGACTTTAAAGCACCAAAAATTAGCATTTCATACAAATGTAGAATATGAAAAAAGGATACATACTACTTGCTTCAACAATATGTAAATACTCTAAATTCAACATATTACTCTCACAGTTGTCCCATTTGCTTTTTTCCTTCTGAACTTCTCTTTTTTCCTATACTTATTTTTAAATATTACAAATAACCATTATTATTTTTTGGCTTCAGTATTTTAAGTATGTACCTCAATTCAGTCCCTTCCCTACTGCAGTAAAAAATGTCATAAATAAAGATATAAATAAATAAAGATAAAAATAATAAAAAAACACAGTAATATAATGTTATAAATAAATAGTTAAGGAAAAAAAATAAATGTCACAAATAAACATAGTCAAGGAAAACCAATCTAGACATTGGCCATATTTGAAAAAAATGGGTTTTGTTCTGCATCTTGAGTCTTTTAGCATTTTCTCAGAGTATAGGTAACATAGTTCATCATAAATTTTGAGAGACAGAGGTGATGCAGAATGATAAATATTGTTGAATATGTCCATTATGTGGCAATATAATTGGTCATTTTATTGTATTGTTTCCCATCTACAAGAATGAGAACTGAGAATTTTTGAGAATTTAAATTTCAACTGAAAATTAATAGTTGTTTTTTTAATCAATAAATACTAAGTAACTCACAGAATTGGATATTTTAATTCAGTTTAGAAATGGATATCCTTAGAAATGGAACTAAAGATAGCTGATAGTGCTGTGGATTTGAGGCTGGGCTGGGAGTATGGAGGATTCATCTTTCTCAGTTCAAATCTGGCCTCCAACACTAGATGGGTGACCCCCCTGGGCAAATCACTTAACCCATTTTGCCTCAGTTTCCTCATCTGTAAAATGTGCTGGAGAAGAAAATGGTGAATCATTCCAATATCTTTGCCAAGAAAACCCTAAATGAGATTAAGAAGATATGACTGAAATCAAAAGATTGAACAACAATAGTAAGAACAGTTGATAAAAAGTTTCCATCTTCCTGCCAAAAAATAAAAAATGTTATAAATTCCCTGGCATATATGTACATAAATATGTGCTCTTTTAAAGGGAATATGTGACAGCTCCTCCATCCTAATAAGCCTTCACTTAATCTGTCTGTTCTGGATAATTATCACCTTAAACTTCTTCCACCTTTCATGGCTAAACTTCTTGAAAAGGCTGTCTACAATAGAAGTCCCCTCTCTTTTCACTCTTTTCTTAACCCTTTACACCTTATTCCACAAAAACTGTTTTCCCCATAGCTAACAATGATCTCTTAGGTGCCAAATCCAATGGTCTTTTCTCAATACTCATTATTCTCTATCTCTCTGCAGCTTTTGACAAGGGCTAATCACCTTCTCCTCCTTGATACTACCTTTTCTTAGATTTCTGGAAAAACATTCCTTGTAGTCCGTTCTTCCTGTCTTTCCTCAAGTTCCTTACCCAGATCATGTTCTTTAATTATTCTCTAATATTCTGAATGTGTTTACATCCAGACTATTCACCACTTTTGATAGGGGTTTCTGAAGTGAATGCTGTAGGTATTTGAACACTCCGCACTTTTCTATGAGATAGATATCTTAGTTCATTTTTGCTGCAGCTTTAGGTGACTAGATTCTTCAGGGGCTTCTGTCCTGTTTGCCTGCCCTGATGATAGTTTTTGTGTTCATACTGGTTATACACTTAAAGTATAGTCTGGGAACAGTACAGGAGTAGATGAGTTCACTTACTGTAGTTTCTCATTGGATTTTTTTTTTATTATATTTTTGTCTGATTCTATTATTTGAATTGTTGCTGTATTAGGGGTGAGGGATCTTTTAAAAAATTTTTTGAATTTATCTAATTATATATAAAAATAAATTTAACATTTCTTTTTAAAATAATTTAAAATAAGAGTTTCAAATTCTCTTTCTTCTCCCCTCTCCCTTATGGTGAAGGCAAGCAAATTCATATAGGTTATACAAGTGCAGTCATGCAAAACATTTCCACATTAGTCATGTTGAAAAGAAACACACCATAGATTTTAAAAATGCCCATGAAAAATTAAAATAAAAATACTTCAATCTGCATTCAGACTCCATCAATTATTTCTCTAGAAATGGGTTTTTTCAACTTAAGTCCTTTGAAATTGTCTTAGATCATTGTCTTGATGATAATAGCTAAGTCATTCACAGTTAATCATCATAGAGCATTGCTACCTACTACTTTGTACAATGTTTTCCTTGTTCTGCTCACTTCACTCTTGTATTAATATGTTTTTCTAGGTTTTTCTGAAAATATCTTCCCCATCATTTTGTATAATACAACTGTTCCATAACAAGAAGCTACATGGTGCAGAAAATGTTGCATATGGCCTGGAATCAGGAAGGCTCATCTTCCTGAGTTCAAATCCAATCTCAGACACTTACTAGCTATGTGACCCTGGGCAAGTCACTTAACCCTCTTTGTCTTAGTATCCTCATCTTGTAAAATGAGCTAGAGAAGAAATGGCAAACCATTCTCATACCTTTGCCAAAAAACTCTAAAATAGGATCATGTAGAGTCAGACACAATTGAACAACAATCTCATCACAATCATATCCTACAACTTGTTTAACTATTCAATCTATAGACCTTCTAATTTCCAGATTTTTGCCATAACAAAAAGAGCTGCTATACTTTTTTACATAAAGGTCTTTTTCCTTTTTCTTTGATTTTGTTGGCATATAGATCTAATAATGGTATCAGTGGGTCAAAAGAATTTGTGATTTTATAGCCTTTTGGACATAGTACCAAATTATTCTCCAGAATGGTTGGATCTATTTGTAATTTTACCAGTAGTGTATTAGTGTCCCTGTTTTTCCAAATCCCTGTCAACATTTGCCATTTTCCTTTTCTATCATGTTGTCCAATCTGATAGGTATGAGGTGGTACTTCAACCTTGTTTTAATTTGTATTTCTCTATTAATAGTGATTTAGAAGAGCAACTTGATCTTGCAGGATGATAAGGTTCTTATGGGCTGATAGAAAAGTCCAAAGGAATGGGAAATGAAGAAAAACTGGTGGATAGAGTATTATTTTATGAGAACATGGATATTCTGAGTTTTCAAAGTACATGATCAAATTTAGCAGAAGTAGCAATTTTGGATTTAACTGTTTAGTATACTAGGGAGTCAAAGTAAATCTTGGAATCAGAAAGAAGTAGCTTCAAATCCTGCCTCTAATATATAATAATGATCATAACCAAGTCTTTAAACCTTCATTGACTCAAGGAACTCTGCAAACTATAAATGATGAGTGGTTTGCTAACCAGGATTATTAGAAGTTTTGATAGAGGGAGTTCCATGCATTGATAAAATCAAAGATACAAACCCATAAAAAAAAATCACAGATAACCCTACTCAAATTTGCTTCATCAACATGAAGATTACCATGGATGGTAAAAGGCTATTTCTAAGTTAACTGCAAGTTCTGAGAAGTCCTATATCAAGTTACAAAAGCATGATAATGTGACATGATAAATTTTATGTTTGCCATCTCATTTGAGAAAAAGCCTTGCCAAGTTCATCATAAATACACACACACACACATGCACATGTGCACAAGCTCACATATATTTATATATTCATACTGGTACCTAATGAAAATCTAGGATTATAGATCTAGAACAATAAGGGATTTTTAAAAATCACAAAATAAAATTTTCTCATTTTTGATAATGAGGAAACTGAAGCCCAGGGAGGTTAAGAAATTTGATCAAGGTCCCACAAGGTAGTCACTATCAAAGGTGAGATTTGAACCCCACTCCTTTAATTTTAAAGGCAATTCTCTTTCCATCATTCAAACTATCTCCCACCTGTAGCATGCATGAAAGAAGCAATCACACCAGTAAAGTGGTATTGACATATTCATAGGTAAGAAGTCAAAGATCTAAGTAAAAAAGGTGTGATTGTAGCATAATAGGATTCATGCCATTTCTTATACTTTCTGGGCCTGAGTTTTGTCACAGGGTTAGACTAAAAGATCTCAAGGATTTCTTCCAGGTTTAAAATTGAATAAGAATATGAACATTGAAATGAATAATAACAATAATAATAACATTAACAAAAATAAGCTAGTTTTTATAAGCACTTTGAATTTTGCAAAGCATTTTATAATTAAAATCTCTTTTTACCCTCACAACTACTCTGGTTTTACAGTTAAAGAAATTGAGAAAGTCAGAAGTTAAGTAACATAGCTAGGATCACAGGGTTGATAAGTGTCTGAAGCCAATGTGAACTCAAATATTCCTGACTTTAAATTCTAATTCCTTTGTTGCCTCATACTGAACTCCTTTCATCTTCCTCTTTAATCCTCTTAATCAAATTTTATTTCCATTGCTCAAAAGTTTTTGGTGGCTCTTCCTTGAGAGATGCCTTCCCAACCTATGACAAATCTTTATCATGTGGGGATAGATTTAATTTTTATAAATAGTCAAATTTTCTGGTATATATGAAATATGAACAAATTGGGATACATATGTTTGTGTTTTCAATTTAAAAATATTAGTGCTACCATAATATAAAGTAATATGTACTTTTAAATTTGTTTTTATACGCTATTCCTGAATATTAAAAACAAAACAATAAAAACACAGTTGTAGAAATGTTTTTAAGATGGCAATATTATAGTGGTAAGGATACTTTTTATATGGACAAATGTTAATGGTTTTTTATTTTGTTTTTGCTGCTTTGCAGAATCAGTCTTATTTTATAATTCTAACTTCTGTTTAAAAGAAAAAACATCAAGTAAAAAATTCCTAGTGAGGTAAATCAATCCTTGAGTGAAATGCTTGGGCTTGTGTAGCACAGATACCATTTAGCCAGTTACTGAACTGCAATGAATCCAATATTTTCCCTGTCACTCACAAAGTAATCTTTCTCCAATTAAGTATAGAAAGTCATCTCCCCTGAATGTCATAATGGGCTTCTGGGGACTACGTGTGTGACCAAGTGCTCAGTGACCTTTCATAGCCCTCAACTCCTACATTAGAACAACTTTGACATGACATAGGAGGTCAGTTGCTGCCCTTAGAGGGTAAGGAGCAAGATAAGAAATGCATATACATTGTGTTACCAACATAATGAGAGACCAAACTTTTTTCCCAGTAAAATATAGGACTTTACATCTTATTTTTACAAATACAGAAGCATAAGTAAGTGAAATGAGTTTTGTTCTAAAATGTGTTCCCAGAACAATACTTAGGTCTGGATCAGAAATATTCAATATTATTACTCTGAAGCTATTAATGTAACCCACTTTTTTTTCAAGATCTACATTTTCTAAAATGTTTTTTGCCCTATCTTTATTACGTTAGGCAAATCCCTTCACCTCTCAGATCTCCTTTATAGATCTAACATTCTTTGTTATAAGGCTCTTTCCATACCTAACATTCCATGTTCTAAGTTTGCTTCCAGCTCTAACATTCAATTACTCAATAATTTGAACCTTTGGTAAAATATGAAAAGCATTGGAGAATAAAACTCTTGTCAGTTAAAATTAATTAACAATAGTGGCATTTAAAAATCTGGAATCATATTCATTTCTTCATTCATTCAACAAGCATTAATTATAGTCACTAAGCTTAAGAAGCATACATTCAATCAGAAACAGATAGAGGTGGAAATAATCTTGTAACAAAAGGAAGTCTTGGAGACAATTACTGAAACTTGAGTTGGTTTTCAGAGGAAGATGAAGAAAATATCATAAAAGGGATGTAAATATAATAGAATAATTTTAATATATGCTTTTTCCATTTGGTACCTGTCTCTGATTCTCCGTTTCTAGTCTCAACCTTGCTTCCACACATCTTCGGGTTTCCAGGAAAGCTTGACGTTGAGCTCTGTCTGACAGGTAGCTAATGAAGATTCCTGCTGTGTTCATGCACATGAACAAGACAGCCTGAGCCACTATCTGAAATAGAGGAGTAAACATTATTCTGGTCAGATGTTTTAAATAATATTTGTTTTAAAGGAGAGAAAGAAGGAGGGAGGGTGGAAAAGAGAAAGACAGACAGAGACAAAGAGACAGAGAGAGAGAGAGAGTTTGAATTCCTCAAAGAGATTTAATGTAGTGATCCAAAGCTAAGAAACCTTTTCATATAGCTATGAAAATAAAATGGGCCCACTCTCAGGATGGGAGCCTGAGAAGAAATTTATTTTACTCACTCTTGATTTTGTTCAAATATAGTTTTTATAGTGCAATCCTTGGATCAAAGCCATATACACCCAGAAAGAGGGATGTGAAATGTGGACCACAACATAACATTTTCATGCTCTCTATTGATGTTTGCTTGCATTCTGTTTCCTTTATCTGATTTCTCTTTGATTATGATTTTTCTTTCACAACAATAAGAAGTGTGGAAATATGTATACATATATTCGATTTGTCAAGTATTTTAACATAATTAATATGTAGTGGATATCCTGCCATCTAGGGGAGGGGTGGGGAGTAGGGAGGAAAAATTTGTAACAGAAAGCTTTGTAAGGGTTAATGTTGAAAAATTACCCATACATATGTTTTGCAAATAAAAAAAAAAAGAAAAAGAAAAAGCTCCAAAAGAACTTTCCACCAATGAAGAGGAAATTAGAGCAATAATCAGGAGTTACTTTACCCAACTTTATGCCAATAAATTTGATAACCTAAGTGAAATGGAGGAATATCTACAAAAATATAGATTGCCCAGATTAACAAAAGAGGAAATAAATTACTTAAATAGTCCCATTTCAGAAAAAGAAATAGAACAAATCATTAATCAACTCCCTAAGAAAAAATCCCCAGGACCAAATGGATTTACATATGAATTCTACCAAACATTTAAAGAACAATTAATTCGAATATTATATAAACTATTCGAAAAACTAGGGAATGAAGGACTCCTACCAAACTCCTTTTATGATACAGACATGGTACTGATACCTAAACCAGGTAAAACAAAAACAGAGGAAGAAAATTATAGACCAATTTCCCTAATGAATATTGATGCAAAAATCTTAAATAAAATATTAGCAAAAAGATTACAGAAAATCATTCCCAGAATAATACACCATGACCAAGTAGGATTTATACCAGGAATGTAGGGATGGTTCAATATTAGGAAAACTATTAACACAATTGACTATATCAATAACCAAATCAACAAAAAACATATGATAATCTCAATAAATGCAGAAAAAGTATTTGATAAAATTCAACATCCATTCCTATTAAAAACACTAGAGAGTATAGGAATTAATGAACTTTTCCTTAAACTAGTCAGTAGCATCTATTTAAAACCATCAGCTAGCATCATATGTAATGGTGATAAATTGGAACCATTCCCAATAAGATCAGGGGTGAAACAAGGTTGCCCACTATCACCATTACTATTCAATATTGTATTAGAAATGCTAGCTTTAGCATCATATGTAATGGTGATAAACTGGAACCATTCCCAATAAGATCAGGGGTGAAACAAGGTTGCCCACTATCACCATTACTGTTCAATATTGTATTAGAAATGCTAGCCTTGGCAATAAGACAAGAAAAAGAGATTAAAGGAATTAGAGTAGGTCATGAGGAAACCAAATTATCACTCTTTGCAGATGATATGATGGTATACTTAGAGAACCCTAGAGAATCAACTAAAAAACTATTAGAATTAATCCACAACTTTAGCAAAGTTGCAGGATACAAAATAAATCCACATAAATCATCAGCATTTTTATACATCACCAACAAAATGCAACAGCAAGAGATACAAAGAGAAATTCCATTCAAAATAACTATCGATAGTATAAAATATTTGGGAATATATCTGCCAAGGGAAAGTCAGGATCTATATGAGCAAAACTACAAAACACTCTCCACACAAATTAAGTCAGATCTAAACAATTGGAAAAACATCAAGTGCTCTTGGATAGGTCGAGCGAATATAATAAAGATGGCAATACTACCTAAACTAATCTATCTATTTAGTGCTATACCAATCAAACTCCCAAGAGATTATTTAACTGAACTAGAAAAAATAACAACAAAATTCATCTGGAAAAACAAAAGGTCAAGAATTTCAAGGGAATTAATGAAAAAAATGCAAATGAGGGTGGCCTAGCTGTACCAGATCTAAAACTATATTATAAAGCAGTGGTCACCAAAACCATTTGGTACTGGATAAAAAGTAGAGTAGTGGATCAGTGGAATAGGTTAGGTTCACAGGACAAAATACTCAATGACAATTGTAATCTAGTGTTTGATAAACCCAAAGAGCCCAGTTTTTGGGATAAAAACTCACTATTTGACAAAAACTGCTGGGATAATTGGAAACTAGTCTGGAAGAAATTAGGCATTGACCCACACCTAACACCATATACCAAGATAAGGTCAAAATGGATTCATGATCTAGGCATAAAGAATGATATCATAAACAAATTAGAACAATGTAGGATGGTTTACCTCTCAGACCTGTG
>JAJPUD010000127.1:927721-958376 GCA_023553655.1 Myrmecobius fasciatus
AAAATACTCAATGACAATTGTAATCTAGTGTTTGATAAACCCAAAGAGCCCAGTTTTTGGGATAAAAACTCACTATTTGACAAAAACTGCTGGGATAATTGGAAACTAGTCTGGAAGAAATTAGGCATTGACCCACACCTAACACCATATACCAAGATAAGGTCAAAATGGATTCATGATCTAGGCATAAAGAATGATATCATAAACAAATTAGAACAATGTAGGATGGTTTACCTCTCAGACCTGTGGAGGGGGAAGGAATTTGTGACCAAAGAAGAACTAGAGGTCAGCATTAATCACAAAATAGATAAGTTTGACTATATCAAGTTAAAAAGTTTTTGTACAAACAAAATGAATGCAGACAAGATTAGAAGGGTTGCAGTAAACTGGGAAAATATTTTTACATCCAAAGGTTCTGATAAAGGCCTCATTTCTAAAATATATAGAGAATTGACTCAAATATATAAGAATTCAAGCCATTCTCCAATTGACAAATGGTCAAAAGATATGAACAGACAATTTTCAGAAGAAGAGATTGAAACTATTTCCGGTCACATGAAAAGGTGCTCCAAGTCACTATTGATCAGAGAAATGCAAATTAAGACAACTCTGAGAAGGGATCCAACCATTCTGGAGAGCAATTTGGAGCTATGCTCAAAAAGTTATCAAACAGTGCATACCCTTAGACCCAGCAGTGTTTCTACTGGGCCTATATCGCAAAGAGATTTTAAAGGAGGGAAAGGGACCCACATGTGCAAAAATGTTTGTGGCAGCCCTTTTTGTAGTGGCAAGAAACTGGAAATTGAAAAGATGCCCATCAATTGGAGAATGGCTGAATAAATTATGGTATATGAATGTTATGGAATATTATTGTTCTGTAAGAAATGACCAACAGGAGGATTTCAGAGAAGATTGGAGAGAATTGCATGAACTGATGCTGAGTGAAATCAGCAGAACCAGGAGAACATTATACACAGCAACAAGACTATATGATGATCAATTTTGATGGACATGGTTCTCTTCAACAATGATGTGATTCAAACCAGTTGTTCTGCGATGAAGATAGTCATATACATCCAGAGAGAGGCCTGTGGGAACTGAGAGTGAACCACAACACAGCATTTAACGCTTTCTGTGAATATTTCCATGCATTTTGTTTTCCTTCTTAGGTTGTTTTTTTTCTTCTTCTCTTTCTAGATCTGATGTTTCTTGTGCAGTAAGATAACTGTATAGATATGTATACATGTACTGTATTTGTCATATAATTTATCCTATCTAGCATGTATTGGATTACCTGTCATCTAGGGGTCAGGGGTGGGGAGAAGGAAAGGAAAATTTGGGGGAAAAAAAGGTTTTTTTTTTGCAAAGGTCAATGTTGAAAGGACACTCATGTTTTGTAAATAAAAAGCTTTATAAAGAAAAAAAAAGAAATGCTAGCTTTGGCAATAAGAAAAGAAAAAGAGATTAAAGGAATTAGAGTAGGTCATGAGGAAACCAAATTATCACTCTTTGCAGATGATAAGATGGTCTACTTAGAGAACCCTAGAGAATCAACTAAAAAACTATTAGAATTAATCCACAACTTTAGCAAAGTTGCAGGATACAGAATAAATCCACATAAATCATCAGCATTTTTATACATCACCAACAAAATGCAACAGCAAGAGATAGAAAGAGAAATTCCATTCAAAATAACTATCGATAGTATAAAATATTTGGGAATATATCTGCCAAGGGAAAGTCAGTATCTATATGAGCAAAACTACAAAACACTCTCCACACAAAGTCAGATCTAAACAATTGGAAAAACATCAAGTGCTCTTGGATAGGTCGAGCGAATATAATAAAGATGGCAGTACTACCTAAATTAATCTATTTATTTAGTGCTGTACCAATCGAACTCCCAAGAAATTATTTAACTGACCTAGAAAAAATAACAACAAAATTCATCTGGAAAAACAAAAGGTCAAGAATTTCAAGGGAATTAATGAAAAAAAATGCAAATGAGGGTGGCCTAGCTGTACCAGATCTAAAACTATATTATAAAGCAGTGGTCACCGAAAACCATTTGGTACTGGATAAGAAATAGAGTAGTGGATCAGTGGAATAGGTTAGGTTCACAGGACAAAATACTCAATGACAATAGTAATCTAGTGTTTGATAAACCCAAAGACCCTAGTTTTTGGGATAAAAAACTGACTATTTGACAAAAACTGCTGGGATAATTGGAAACTAGTATGGAAGAAATTAGGCATTGACCCACACCTAACACCATATACCAAGATAAGGTAAAATGGATTCATGATCTAGGTATAAAGAATGATATTATAAACAAATTAGAACAATGTAGGATGGTTTACCTCTCAGACCTGTGGAGGGGGAAGTAATTTGTGACCAAAGAAGAACTAGAGGTCATCATTAATCACAAAATAGATAAGTTTGACTATATCAAGCTAAAAAGTTTTTGTACAAACAAAATGAATGCAGACAAGATTAGAAGGGTAGCAGTAAACTGGGAAAATATTTTTACATTCAAAGGTTCTGATAAAGGCCTCATTTCTAAAATATATAGAGAATTGACTCAAATAAATAAGAATTCAAGCCATTCTCCAATTGATAAATGGTCAAAAGATACGAACAGACAATTTTCAGATGAAGAAATTGAAACTATTTCTAGGCACATGAAAAGGTGCTCCAAATCACTATTGATCAGAGAAATGCAAATTAAGACAACTCTGAGATACCACTACACACCTGTCAGATTGGCTAAAATGACAGGAAAAGATAATGACGAATGTTGGAGGGGATGTGGCAAAACTGGGACACTGATACATTGTTGGTGGAACTGTGAATGGATCCAACCATTCTGGAGAGCAATTTGGAACTATGCTCAAAAAGTTATCAAACTGTGCATACCATTTGACCTAGCAGTGTTTCTACTGGACTTATATCCCAAAGAGATCTTAAAGGAGGGAAAGGGACCCACATGTGCAAAAATGTTTGTGGCAGCCCTTTTTGTAGTGGCAAAAAACTGGAAATTTAAAGGATGCCTATCAATTGGAGAATGGCTGAACAAATTATGGTATATGAATGTTATGGAATGTTATTGTTCTGTAAGAAATGACCAGCAGGATGATTTTAGAGAGGCCTGGAGAGACATGCATGAACTGATGCTGAGTGAAATCAGCAGAACAAGGAAACATTATACACAGCAACAAGACTATATGATGATCAATTCCGATGGACATGGCTCTCTTCAACAATGATGTGATTCAAACCAGTTCGTATTGCTCAGCAATGAAGATAGTCATATACATCCAGAGAGAGGCCTGTGGGAACTGAGTGTGGACCACAACACAGTCATTTTAACGCTTTCTGTGAATATTTCCATGCATTTTGTTTTCCTTTTTGTTGTTTTTTTTCTTCTCTTTCTAGATCTGATGTTTCTTGTGCAGTAAGATAACTGTGTAGAAATGTATAGATATATTGTATTTGTCATATAATTTATCCTATTTAGCATGTATTAGATTACCTGTCATCTAGGGGTGGGGGATGGGGGGAAGGAGGGGAAAAGATTGGGAAAAAAAAGTTTTTTGCAAAGGTCAATGTAGAAAAATCACTCATATGTTTTGTAAATAAAAAGCTTTTAATAAAAAAAAAATTCAACTTCAAAAAAAAAGAAAAAAAAAGAAAAGAAAAGAAAAAGCTCCAGAGCAGGTCTGTTTCAGTCGGGCAGGGGATCAAGCAGGTTGCCAGGCGCAGCTCCGAGAGACAGGGCAGGAAGCTGGGCGGGACTCAGCATGGCAGATTCTAAACACCTGGGGAGTGTATCTGAGGCTCTCAGGACACTCTGCCTTGATTGTGGGTAGGTGCTTTGGCAGATCTGCCTTTTGTAAAAGATAGATTTGTAACTCACTGCAAACACTGGTTCTAGCCTGGAGAGCCCAGCACCTGGAGAGCCAAATTGCCCCAGGGCAAATTGAAGTGGGCTGCTGCTTCCCTGCTTTAAACAGACCTCAAGCTTTAAAAAATGAATAAGAAAGATAAAAAAGCTCTCACCATAGACAGCTTTTATGGAGAGAAAGAAGGGTAGACCCCAGATCCTGAGTCAAACTAACTCCAGAGGAAGATACAAAGGGAGACATGAGCTGCTCCCCCTTTCACAAGGCTGTCCTGGCAGATTGCATAAGAGAGTTAGAAGAAAAATAGGGAAATGAATTGAGATCAGTGCAAGAAAGATATAATGCCCTGCAAAAGAGATATGATAAAGACACCAATTCACTGAAAAACAAAATTGGTGAATTGGAAAAAGTCTGCAATGAACAAAAAAATTCAATTGGCCAGTTACAAAAGGAGCTTAAAAAGGTAACTGAAGGAAATAATACTTTAAACATTAGAATTGAACAAATGGAAGTGAATGACACAATAAGACTTCAAGAATCAATCAAACAAAAACAAAAAAAAATGAAAAAAATAGAAGAAAATATGAAATATCTCCTAGGAAAAACAACTGGCCTGGAAAATAGATCTAGGAGAAACAATCTAAGGATTATTGGACTTCCTGAAAGCCATGATGAAAAAAAGAACCTAGACACAATCTTTCAGGAAATCATGAAAGAAAACTGCCCTGAGATTGTAGAATCAGAAGGCAAAATCACCATTGAAAGAATTCACCTATCACCTCCCTGAAAGAGACCCCAAAATTAAAACCCCAAGGAATATTGTGGCTAAATTTCAGGACTATTGCACCAAGGAAAAGATATTAGCAGCTAGAAAGAAACAATTCAAACACCGAAGAACTGTAATTAGAATCACACAATATTTGTCAGCCCCCACACTGAAGGATAGAAGGGACTGGAATCAGATATTCCAAAAGGCAAAGGAACTTAGATTACAGCCAAGAATAACCTATCCAGCTAGAATGAGCATCTTCCAGGGAAGAAGATGGACATTTAATGATATAGGTGAATTTCATCTATTTCTAATGAAAAGACCAGATCCGAACAAAAAAATTGACCTTCAAACACAGAACTCAAGAGAAGCCTAAAAAGGTAAAAAGGAAAGAACTCTTGAGAACTATGCTTCTACTATGGGTATACTTAAATTCCGAAGGTATAATTTGATTTTACTTTGATAATATGAAAGAGAAACTAGAGGTGGAAAGGCTATCATACTAAGAAAAAGAGAGAAAAGGAGGTAAAATAAGGTTTAAAAAATAAGAAGGTAAAAAGAAGGTAAAATCTCATGAAGAGGGAAAAAAAAACAATATAATTGAGGGAAAGAAAAGAAGGGGATGAGCACTGTGTAAATTTTACTTTCATCAAATTGGGCTCTAAAATAATATATCAGACACATTTGGTTTCATAGAGCAACTTGTCCCTACTTATAGGGAAGTGGAAGGGAAAGGAGAAAAAGAAAGGAATCGACTAATAGAAGGGAAAATAGAAGAATTAGGGGAATTGTTAAAAAGGGGGAGGGGCTCTAAAGGGGGAGGACTGTTAGAGGGAGGTGGTCATCAAAAGCAAAATACTGGGGAGGAGCGAAGGGAGAAAGGAGAAAGGAAAGAGAAAAACATAACTTTGGGTAAATAAAATGTAAGGAAATACAGAATTAGTTATTTTTAACTGTTAATGTGAATGGGATGAACTCTCCCATAAAGCAGAAGCAGATAGCAGACTGGATTAAAAGTCAGAATCCAACAATATGTTGTTTACAAGAAACACATCTAAAACATAGAGATACATACAAAATGAAGGTAAAGGACTGGAGCAGAATCTATTATGCTTCAGGTGAACAAAAAAAAGCAGGAGTTGCAATCCTAATCTGAGATCAAATAAAAGCAAAGATAGACCTAATTAAAAGAGATAAGGAAGGAAACTGTATTTTACTAAAGGGTACCATAGATAATGAAGCAATTCCAATACTAAACATATATGTACCAAGTGGTATAGCATCCAAATTCCTAGAGAAGTTTAGAGAGATGCAAGAAGAAATACAAAGCAAAACTATACTAATGGAGGATCTCAACCTTGCTCTCTCAGAATTAGATAAATCAAACCACAAAATAAACAAGAAAGAAACTAGGGAGTTAAACCAATTGTTAGAAAAGTTAGGTATGATAGATCTTTGAAGAAAATTGAATAGAGACAGAAGGGGGTATACTTTTTTCTCAGGGGTCCATGGAACTTATACAAAAATTGACCATGTATTAGGGCATAAAAACCTCCAAATCAAATGCAGAAATAGTAAATGCTTCTTTTTCAGATCATGATGCAATAAAAATCACAAGCCATATAAGGCATATAAACCAAAAGTGAATTGGAAATTAAATAATCTAATTCTAAAGAATGAATGGGTGAAATAACAAATCATAGATACAATCAATACTTTCATCTAGGAGAATGACAATAATGAGACGACAGACCAAAATTTGTGGGATTTGGCCAAAGCTTTTATACGCGGTAATTTCATATCTCTAGATGCTTACTTGCATAAAATAGAGAAAGAGAAGATTAATGAATTGGGCTTACTACTAAAAAAGCTAGAAAAATAACATATTAAAAACCCTCAATTAAATACCAAATTGGAAATTCTGAAAATAAAAGGGGAGATTAATAAAATCGAAAAAAAGAAAACTATTGAATTAATAAATAAAACTAAAAGTTGGTTTCATGAAAAAAACCAACAAAATAGATAAAACTTTAGTTAATTTGATTAGAAAATGGAAAGAGGAAAATCAAATTGTTAGTATCAAAAGATAAACCCAAATACCCCAGCTTTGGGGATAAGTGCTCACTATTTGATAAAAACTGCTGGGAAAATTGGAAACTAATATGGAAGAAATTAGGGCTTGACCCACACCTAACACCACATACCAAGATAAAATCAAAATGGGTTCATGATTTAGATATAAAGAGTGATATTATAAGCAAATTAGAAGAACATAGGATAGTTTACCTCTCAGACCTGTGGAGAAGGAAGGAATTTGTGTCCAAAGAAGAACTGGAATTCTTAATTGAACACCATATAGATAATTTTGATTACATTAGGTTAAAAAGTTTTTGTACAAACAAACAAACAAACAAAACAAACAAAACAAGATTAGGAGGGAAGCAATAAATTGGGAAATCATCTTTACATTTAAGGGTTCTGATAAAGGCCTCATTTCTAAAATATATAGAATTGTCTCATATTTATAAGAATTCAAACCACTCTCTCAATCAATAAATGGTCAAAGGATATGAACCAACAATTTTCAGATTATGAAATTAAAACTATTTCTAGTCATATGAAAAGTTGCTCCAAATGACTATTGATCAGAGAAATGCAAATTAAGACAACTCTGAGGTACCACTACACACCTGTCAGATTGGCTAAAATGACAGGAAAAGATAATGATGAATGTTGGAGGGGATGTGGGAAAACTGGGACACTGATACATTGTTGGTAGAACTGTGAATGGATCCAGCCATTCTGGAGAGCAATTTGGAACTATGCTCAAAAAGTTATCAAACTGTGCATATCCTTTGACCCAGGAGTGTTTCTATTGGGCTTATATCCCAAAGAGATTTTAAAGGAGGGAAAGGGACCCACATGTGCAAAAATGTTTGTGGTAGCCCTTTTTGTAGTGGCAAGAAACTAGAAACTGAATGGATGCCCATCAATTGGAGAATGGCTGAATAAATTATGGAATACGAATGTCATGGAATAATATTGTTCTGTAAGAAATGACCAGCAGGATGTTTTCAAAGAGGCCTGGAGAGACTTGCATGAACTGATGCTGAGTGAATGAGCAGAACCAGGAGATCAATGTGCATGGCAACAATAAGACTATATGATGATCAATTCTGATGGACATGGTTTTCTTCAATAATGAGATGTTTCAAACCAGTTCCAATTGTTCAGTGATGAGGAGAGCCATGTGCACCCAGGGAGAGGCCTGTGGGATCTGAGTCTGGACCCCAACATAACATTTTCACACTCTCTATCGATGTTTGCTTACATTATGTTTTCCTTCTCAGGTTTTTTATTTTTATTTTTTTCTCTTCCCTGTACAGCAAGATAACTATACAAATTTATATACATATATTTGATCTGTCAAATATTTTAACATAATTAACATGTATTGCACTTCAAGCCGTCTAGGGGAGAGGGTGGGGAGTAGGAGGGTAAAATTCGTAGCAGAAAGCTTTGGAAGGGTCAATGTCGAAAAATTGCTTATGCATATTTTTTGCAAAAAAAAAGCTTTAATAAAAAAAATAATGAAGAGCTTAAAAAAAAGAAGCAGATTTAGGGTCAAAAGTGTAGAAAATTGTAGACTAAGTCCAAGGAACTTAAGGTTGACAAGGGAAAAAAAATAAGGGAACAAGAGGAAAGAATTGCTCTTTAAAAGTGAGGACTTCAAAGTATCTCATAGAATAGAACAAAAGGGAGTCAAATTTTCAAAATATCTTGCTGATTTTACTGATGTAAGTATCCACTTAAAAGAAGTAGGTGACAGCTCCTCCATATTGTAGCAAATGATTTTATAAGTTGTTTTCCAAAAGTTATCACTCTCATAAGACCCTCCTTGAAGCCCCTATTCAAACTTTTTCTGCTTGTCATATTCTATAGTAATGAATAACTGACATTTACCCAGTGTCCAAAGATGTTCAAAACACTTTACATGTATTATTTCCCTTGAGATTCACATTTTGAGGTAGGTGCTATCATTACCCATATTTTCCATAATCTGAACCTGAGAAAGATTTGATTAAGGCCATGTAGCTAGTAAATATCTGACTAAAGGATATGAACTCAGATTGTTCCATTATGACACCTATCAGAGTTTAAACAGTGCTTTTGCGAAACTAATTTTAATAGATAGAACATCAGGTTGAAATGCAATGTGGTATCATAGAAATTATTTTAGACTTGAAGTTGGGAAAACTCAGTTCAAATCCTAGTTTTGCGTAATGAAGAGTAGATTATTTCAGTTCTCTAGGTTTTAGGTCCTCATTTATTAAAAAAAATATATATGTATATGAATATATATATATATATATATATATGAATGACTTATGCTAACCATCTTCTATCTATGCTACCTGCCCCCTAGGATTATCTTGAAGAATGGCTAATCTTAATTATTAATCTTAAAATGCTATGTAAGTTATTATCAGGACATACTATTTGGTTTATTAGGGAGAAAATTACTTCAAATCTTCCCTAGCCCATGTAGTCCTGTAAAGCAATAGTTCTCTTATAGTGCTTTCCTTGTTCTCTTCCATGGTGAAAGTATGAGAAGGGAAAAGGAATTAGTAACATAAAGATAGTATTAAACAAGTAGAAGTAAGATGCTTGTCAATACAGAGTACAAAAAGACAGACAGAAAGAGACAGAGATACAGAAAGAGAGGAACAGAGAGACAGAAACAGAAAGAGACAGAGAAGAAGGAAGGGAGGAAAGAAGGGAAGGAGGGAGGCAGGGAGACAGAACAATCCATATGGAAGAAAGTTTAAGAAGACATCATTAGTTTTTGGTTACTTTTTTTGTTTCACCATTGAGACTATAGAATGGAAAGAGTGACACCCAACCACTGAAAAAATATTGCATGGTGGGACTCTATAAAAGGGACTTTTTATCTTTAGCTAAATACTTGCTTGGGTTATCTATTTTCATTTAGCTTTATTTCTGCATAAATGATGAGCTATGAATTTTTTTTGGTCTGTTAGAAAGAATCCCACAATGACATAATCTAGGCTCAAAAATATCATTTACTAGACATTTATCCTGATCTACCAAGCAAGCTTGTTCTCAGATAAATAGGATGCTAAAATTTTAAAATGATAAGGGGCCTCTCAAAACAGAATTTTCTTCAGCATTCAGAAACAGAATACATAAGATTTGGAAACTGAGGACATCATCTGGTCCATTCCATGTCATTTTACAGAGAAGGAAACTGAGGTGTAGAAGAACAAAGTAGTCACAGAGCTCATTAATACCTGACCCAGAATTATTCCTCTGACTCCTATTTCATTGAACTTTCTCATATTAGTAATTTATTTGGTACTTAAAGTTTTTAAAGTTTCTTTATACAGATCATCTCGTTTGACCCTCAACAAATCTGTGAAATTGGTCATTGTTTCTTCGTCATTTTACAGATAAGAAAAATGAGAATTAGAGATGGTAAGTAACACTTATGTCTGAGATGAAATATGAATCTAGTTCTTCCTGACTTCCTATTCCATCACAATTCTCCATGTCACACAGCATTTAGTAAACTGACAGATTTCAGAGCAATTTCAATGCGCTAAGCACTTTTTACGTGGAATTCAGGACAATGAAGTCCATGTCTTCATCCCAACTATAAAATTTTAACTCTTGGAATGTAATGAAATCTGTAGTTTAGCAAAAATTGCAGCAGTCTTGATTAAATGTCATCCAAATACTGCATTTAAAATCAGAGGATTTTGGCTTCAATTCAGATTTTACTATTTACATCCTGTGTGACTTTGGACAAGTGACTTCTTTATTCCTGGGCTTCAGTTTCCTCATCTGTAAGATGAGGGGGATGGGATTGGGTTTTAAAGTTAAAGCTAGTCCAATCTCCTCATTTGAGAAAACTTGGAACTTTGGTAATGTGCCCAATGTCATGCAAAATTTCAGTCCAGATCCTCTAAGTACAAATCCAACACTCATTTGATACATTATGCTACCTCGCTTGATCTGCCTATTTCTAAATCCCATTATCCTATAGGAATTTAAAAAAAGAAATTTTGTTTTTTAAAGAACAGAAAAAGTTAGTCTAACTGCTCTATCAAAGTCACATTTAATCCATTACCCTTCAAAGGATCATCAGTCATCCCTGTCAGTCCTTGAGGGAAACTCTGCTTTGTTAACAAAGTATAAATAATGATAGATCTAATTATAAGACAATATTAAGGAGAATAAATTCATCCCCTAAGAGGAGATCCAGGACTCAGGTAATTACCTCCACCCTCTTGGAACTATTATTGCCTTCCCTTTTCCTCTAGGCTCAGTCTCATTGTTTCATGCACTAACTACTTCAATAATTTGAGTGTTTATTTTTCTCAAGTTCATCTTATTCCAGGACAGCTGGCTATTCTATTCCATAATTGTCTCATGTCTATGTAGGGAAATGGGTTATAACTCGTTTTCCTAATTCAGAATTTCAGTGCACTGTAGCTTTAGGCTAGCCAACACCCTGTGTCCCTTGATTGAGTATTCTCTGGATACAAATGTTCATTAGGCATTTAAGGATAGCAATATTTACTGAATCAAATTTAATAATAATAACTCACCCTTATAATAGTTTTAAGTTGTAAACTTAAGTGGCCACACATTTGATGTGGGGAAAAAAAGACAGACCAGGACTATAAAATCACTGATATAAGGAATTCCCAGTAAAGAAATCCTCTCCGGTCTGTGGGAACTGAGTGTGAACCACAACACAGCATTTTAACACTTTCTGTGAATGTTTCCATGCATTTTGTTTTCCTTCTTAGGTTGTTTTTTCTCCTTCTCTCTCTAAATCTGATGTTTCTTATGCAGTAAGATAACTGTATAGATATGTATACATGTATTGTATTTGTCATACAATTTATCCTATTTAGCATGTATTAGATTACCTGTCATCTAGGGGTGGGGGGTGGGGGGAAGGAGGGGAAAAGCTTGGGAAAAAAAAGTTTTTTTGCAAAGGTCAATGTAGAAAAATCACTCATATGTTTTGTAAATAAAAAGCTTTATATTAAAAAAAAAAAGAAATCCTCTCTTCTCACATGGATTAGCCATTGCATTGAAATTTATATTATTAAAGATTATCTTGTATAAAGTTATTCAAATATTGAAACAGACTATTATATTAGTTCAAATATTATAATATTCTGTTTATGTTGTTAGATAGCATCCTAAGGCAATGAGAGGGTAAGAGAAGGTAAATTCAAGGTCACATGGCCAATAGGTGCCAAAAGAAAGATTTGAACTTCAGTCTTCCTGACTCCCTAATTTTACCAGCTGCATAAATTTTATTATGTTAACTTGAGGAGGATTATGGTATCATAAAAATAATAATTGAAATATAGAAAGACCAATATAATGTGATCCACAGCATGATCTATATAATAGAACTAGAACTTGCTATAATTATCCCCCCCAAAAAAAAAAGAAAAAAAAGAAGGAAAGAAAAACAAACCCAAAGGTAATTGAGCTTCTATGATCAGTTAATGAAGATTCAAAGCAAAAACATTTTTTTTCTGGCTTATTACTTGTTAATTTTCTGGGTTCTCCAATGTGGAAATGTAGGTAGAGACTCAGGCAAGATTTTCTTCTTCTAGAGTATATTCACTTTAATATATTTGCTTTTATTGTTGTTCAGTTGTTTTTCAGTCCTGTTTGACTCTTTATGATCCTGTGTGAGATTTTCTTGGCAAAACAAAAAAAAAACAAAAAACTGTAGTGGTTTATCACTTCTTTCTTCTCCAGGTCATTTTACAGATGAGAAAACTGAGGCAAATGAGGTTAACTGACTTATCCAAGATCACACAGCTATTAAGTATCTGAGGTCAGATGAACTCAGAAAGAAAAGTGTCTCTGACACTGGACCTGTTGTTTTAATCTATTGTGGCACCTAGATGTTGATAAAATTTCTTTTAAAATAGGGGAAAAATATTTACCAAGTGCTTTCCTAAGAACATCCACCAATTTAGCTGGTAGGACAATTATTGTCACAAGGGATAAGGGAAAGGACAGGATGATAGCAATAGTATTAAACGATGAAAAAAGGCATTCTGTGCTCTATCAAAAAAATCTTTGCCCATCTTCCATATGCCCTAAATGTTTGTGCCTTCTTTCAGAGTTACTTCCTTCTTGTGCACAATATCTCGAATATGCATATTTCTTTTAAATTCTTTAAATTGTCTCCCTAACAGCTCCTTGAGAGCTCATTCTAATGGGCTTTTGCCTTACTTTGTTTCCCAGCATTTATAGCAGTGCTTGATAAACAGTCGGTGCTTAATAAGTTCTTGTTGGCATTGATGATGATTAGAAGCAAAGTTAGAATCAAAATTCCAAGGTAGGAAATGAATGTATTGGGGAAGGAGAAAGGTATAAGGATTTTTTTTTTTAATGTCCACAGTGTGTCAGGCACAATGTTAAGTGCTTTTTACAAATATGATATCATTTGATTCTCACAACCCTTGGAGGTAGGTGCTATTATTTTCCATATTTTGCAATTGAGGAAAATGAAGCAAACAGAGGTTAAGGTTCTTGTTCTGAGTTACACAGTAGTAAATTTTTCAAGTCACATTTTACCTCAGGTTTTCTTGACTTCAGATCCATAACTCTATCCATTGCACTACTTAACTGCCTTATACAGACAGATTATCCTTTTCAATACAGTAACTGTTGCCTGCATTTGTTCTAAAACATCTCTAACAAGTGATTATTTAGAATCTTCTTCAATGTCTCAAGTATAAAAAACAAAAACAAACAAATAAACAAACAAAAAAGTCCTTATCTCATAAGGGAGACCTAGCTGGCTCAAACTTTTATGAACGAGTTCTTACATTTTGAGCAAAATTTGTCTGTAGTGACTTTAAGAATTCAGAGAAAAGACAGAACAACATGGCCTTAAAAAGGGGGGGAGGGAGCAGGGAACATGTTCAAGAAAAATGGGATTCTCTTAAGAGCTGAATTTCAGGTACATATTAACAATTGATTTGAGATGAGTATCCTATCAAATCTTTAAAGAACAATTAATTCCTTTATTATATGAACTGCTTAAAAACATAAAGAAGTCCCATGTGGTTTTGACACCTAAATGAGGAAAGGCAAAAAGAAAAAGAAAATTATAGACCAATTTCCTTAACAAATACTGATACAAAAATTTTAAATAAAATATTAGGAAAGAGAATATATCACATAAATGATACATTATGACCATGTTGGATTTCAAACAAGATCAGGGTTGGTTCACTATTAGGAAAACTATAAGGATCATTTACTGAATCAATAACAAAAACAACAAAAAACATATGGTTGTATCAATAGATGCAGAAAATGCTTTTCACAAAATACAACACTCATTCTTATTAAAAGTACCAGTAAGCAAAGGAATAAGTGGAACCTTTCTTAAAATGCTAAGTACCATTCATCTAAAACTAAAAGCAAGCCTTATCTGTAATGGTGATAAGCTAGAAGCCTTTTTAATAAGATCAGAGGTTAAACAAGGATATGCATTGCTATTTAATACTGTACTAGAAATGCTAGCTAAAGAAATAAGACAAAACAAAATTGAAGGATTAAACATAAGTAAAGAGTATATAAAACTATAACCTTTTGCAGGTGATATAATGCTTAGAGAGCAAAGTTGCAGAATATAAACTAGGCCCATACAAATCATCACCATTTCTATATAATACCACTAAAAATCATGAAGGGAGAGATAGGAAAAGAAATTCCATATAAAATAACTGTTGATTGTATTTGATAGTGTAGTTGCCAAGACACAAATAGGAACTATATAGCTACAATAACAAAATTATTTTTACACAAATAAAGGCAGATCTAAATAATGGGAGGAACATCAATTGCTTTTGGGCAAGCTGAGCTAATATAATAAAAATGTCAATAATACCTAAATTAGTTTACTCATTCAATGTTATACCAATCAAACCACCAAAGAATTAGTTTACTGAGCTAGGAAAAAAAAAAAAAAAAAAACCACCACCACAAAATTTGTCAGAAAGAACAAGAGTTCAATATAAAGGGCATCAATGAAAAAAGAAAATGAAAGAAGGTAACTTAGCAGCACCCAATCTCAAACAAAGAAGTGATCATCAAAGCAATTTAGTATTTCATAAGACATATTTATTTATTTTTATTTATTTTATTTTTCTTTTTTGGCTTTTTGCTGAGGCAATTGGGGTTAAGTGACTTGCCCAGGGTCACACAGCTAGGGAATGTTTAGTGTCGGAGATCAAATTTGAACTCAGGTCCTCCTGACTTCAGGGCTGGTGCTCTCTATCCACTATGCCACCTAGCTGCCCCTCATAAGACATATTAAAAAAAAAAGGCTGATCAATGGAATAGATTAGATAATCAATATACAGAAAAAAATTGGGTGGAAGCTGGGGAATTAGAGCCAAGAGGGTGGAGAGCAGACATGACTTTCTTTGACCTCCTCTGAACTTCTCTCAAACCAACAGCAGATTAAACCTCTATACTGGTTTTGGAGTACAACACATTTTCAGAAGATACCTTGGATGAACTTCAGAATAGGTCTGTTTCAAATGGGCAAGGGGACAGTCTGCCAAGCCCAGACTGCAGCACAGGGAGACAGGACAAGGAACTGGGGCGGGGAGTCACAGCTTGCAATCTTCTGTGAGCCTCTTAGGCTACTGTCCAGCTTGCAAGCAGATAATTAGGAAGATTTGCAACAAAAGGCAAATTGTAAACCACTGAGACCTGGAAGAAGTCAATCAGCAGAACTGCCCCAGGGCAAACTAAAGCAGTAGTCTCTCCTTTTAGTTAAGAGCAGACCAAAAACCTTTAAAAAATGAGGGAAAAAAACCCAAAAGTAACTCTCACCATACACAGCTTTTATGGAAAGAGAGAACAGACCTCAAATCCTGAAGTTCCTAAAGGCAAATCAAATCTAGATGAAGCCCCAAAGGGAGATATGAGCTGGTCCCCATTTCACAAGGCTTTCTTGGAAAGATTGCATAAAGAAGAGTTACAACCAAAATGGAGAAAGGAAATGAGATTTTTGCAAGAAGAGATGAGAAAAGCATTAACTTTCTACAAAACAAATTTGATGAAATGGAAAAAGCATATAATGCCTTACAAAATAGATATGAAAAAGATACCAATTCATTGAAAAACAAAATTTGTGAAATGGAAAAAAATACAATGAACAAAACAATTCAATTTGCCAAATACAAAAGGATTTATAAAAGGTAACTGAAGAAAATAATACACTAAAAGTTAGAATTGAACAAATAAAGTAAATAATTCAATAAGATTTCAAGAATCAGTCAAACAAAAACAAAAAAAATGAAAAAATAGAAGAAAATATGAAATACCTCCTAGGAAAAACAACTTATCAGGAAAATAGATCTAGGAGAGACAATCTAAGGATTATTAGACTTCCTGAAAGCCATGATGAAAAAAAAAAAGTAAGAATCTAGACATTATAGTTACAGGTAATCATAAAGGAAAACTACCTTGATGTCTTAGAAACAGAAGGTAAAATAGCTATTGAAAGAATTCACTTAACAGCTCCTGAAAGAGCCCCAAAATTAAAACGTCAAGGAATATTGTGGCTAAATTTCAGAACTATTGGACCAAGGAAAAGATATTGCAAGCAGCCAGAAAGAAATTATTTAAATACCGAGGAGCCCACAATAACAATTACCCAGGATCTAGCAGCTTCTACCTTAAAGAATTGAAGGACCTGAAATCTGATATTTGAAAAGGCAAAAAAACCTGGAATGAAGCCAAGAATAAACTACCCTGATAAATTGAGCATTCTCTTTAAAGGAATAAGATGGACATTCAATGAAAGAGATGAATTCCGTTTATTTCTGATGAAAAGACCAGAGTTAAAAAAAAAAAAAAAAAAAAAAAAACTGACCTCCAACTATAAAACTCAAGAGAAGCATAAAAAGGTAAAAAGAAAGGAACTCTAAAGAACTGTGTTTCTATTATGGGTATTCATCGAGAGTGTATGTATAATTTGATTTTACTGTTATAATATAAAAAAGAAACTAGAGGTAGAAAGGGGATTGTACCACAAAAAGGGGAAAGTGGAGGTAAAATGAGTGAAATTACATTTCAGGAAGAGGCAAAGAAAACCTATTATTGAAAGAAGGGAAGAGAATGAACAGTGAATCTTAGTCTCATCAGATTTGGCTCAGAGAAAATTCTAGACATATTTGATTTCACCTTATAGAAAAGTGGGAGGGGAAAGGTGAAAAGGGAAGGGGTAGGTGAGATAGAAGGGAAAACAGAAATAATAGGGGAAAGTATAAGAAAGAAGGAGGGACTCTGAGAGAGGAGGGATGCTTGAGGCAAGTGGTGCTTATAAATAAAATATTGGGGAGGAGGGAAAGGGGAAAAGGAAAGAAAAATATATAACCTGGGGTTAAAAAGATGGCAGGAAATACAGAATTAGTAGTTTTAACTGTAAATGTGAGTGGGGTGGGAAAAAACAACAAAATAGATAAATCTTTAGTTAATTTGATTAGAAAAAGAAAAGAAGAAAATCAAGTTATTAGTCTAAAAAATGAAAAGGGAGAACTTTCTATCAATGAAGAGGAAATTAAAGCAATAATTAAGAGTTACTTTGCCTAACTTCATGCTAATAAATTTGATAATCTAAATGAAATGGAGGAATATCTACAAAAATATAGATTGCCCAGGTTAACAGAAGAGGAAATAAATTATTTAAATAGCCCCATTTTAGAAAAAGAAATAGAACAAGCTATTAATCAACTCCCAAGAAAAAATTTCCAGGGCCAGATAGATTTACATGTGAATTCTACCAAACATTCAAAGAACAATTAATTCCAATACTATATAAACTACTTGAAAAAATTGGGAAAAAAGTAATCCTACCAAATTTCTTTTTATGACACATATATGGTGCTGATAGCTAAACCAAGTAGGGTAAAAACAGAAAGAAAATTGTAGAACAATTTCCCTAATGAATACTGATGCAAAAATGTTAAATAAGATATTAGCAAGGAGAAAGTCATCCCCAGGATAATACACCATGACCAAGCAGGATTTATACCAGGAATGCATGGCAGGTTCAATATTAGGAAAACTATTAGCATATTTGACTATATCAATAACCAAGCTAAAAAAATCATATGATTAGCACAAAAAATGCAGAAAAAGGATTTAATAAAATCCAACATCCCTTCCTATTAAAAATGCTAAAGAGTATAGAAATAAATGGACTTTTCTTTAAAATGATCAGTAGCATCTATTTAAAACCATGAGCAAACATCATATGTAATAGGACAAACTAAATCCATTCCTAATAAGATCAAAATTGAAACAAAGTTGCCCACTATCAACATTACCATTCAATATTGTATTAGAAATGTTAGCTTTGGCAATAAGAGAAGAAAAAGAGATTAAAGGAATTAGAGTAGGTAATGAGGAAACCAAATTATCACTCTTTGCAGATGATATGATGATATACTTAGAGAACCCTAAAGAATCAACTAAAAAAAAAAAACTATTAGAAACAGTTCACAACTTTAACAAAGTTGCAGGATACAAAAAAAAATCCACATAAACGATCAGCATTTTTATATATTACCAACAAAGTTCAGCAGCAAGAGATACAAAAAGAAATTCCATTGAAAATAACTCTTGATAGTATAAAACATTTGGGAATCTATCTGCCAAGGGAAAGTCAGGAACTATATGAGAAAAACTACAAAACACTTTCCACACAAATAAAGTCAGATCTCATTAGTTGGAAAAATATCAAGTGCTCATAGGTAGGTCGAGTGAATATAATAAAAATGATAATTCTACCTAAATTAATATATTTATTTAGTGCCATATCAAGCAAACTCCCAAGAAATTATTTTACAAATCTAGAAAAAATAGTAGCAAAGTTCATTTGGAAGAACAAAAGGTCAAGAATTTCAAGGGAATTAATGAAAAAAAAAGGCTGATGAAGGTGGCCTTGCTATACCAGATCTAAAACTATATTATAATGGAACACCAGATAGATAATTTTGACTATATTAAGTATAAAGTTTTTGTACAAACAAAACTAATGCAGACAAGATTAGGAGAGAAGCAATAAATTGGGAAATCATCTTTACATTTAAAGGTTCTGATAAAGGTCTCATTTCTAAAATATATAAACAATTGTCTCATGTTTATAAGAATTCAAGCCACTCTCCAATTGATAAATGGTCAAAGGATATGAACATGCAATTTTCAGATGATGAAATTAAAACTATCTCCACTCATATGAAAAGGTGCTCCAAATCACTATTGATCAGAGAAATGCAAATTAAGACAACTCTGAGATACTACTACATATCTCTCAGATTGGCTAAGATAACAGGAAAAGATAAAGACGAATGTTGGAGGGAATGTGGGAAATTTGGGACACTGATACATTGTTGGTGGAACTGTGAACGGATCCAGCCGTTCTGGAGAGCAATTTGGAACTATGCTCAAAATGTTTTCAAACTGTGCATACCCTTTGACCCAGCAGTGTTTCTATTGGGCTTATATCCCAAAGAGATCTTAAAGGAAGGAAAGGGCACCACATATGCAAGAATGTCGGTGGCAGCCCTTTTTGTAGCGACTAGAAACTGGAAACTGAATGGATGCCCATCAATTGGAGAGTGGCTGAATAAATCATGGTATATGAATGTTATGGAATATTATTGCTCTGTAAGAAATGACCAGCAGGACAATTTCAGAGAGGCTTGGAGAGACTTGCATGAGCTGATGCTGAGTGAAATGAGCAGAACCAGGAGATCATTATGCACGGCAATAACAATACTATATGATGATCAATTCTGATGGACACGGCTCTCTTCAACAATGAAATGTTTCAAACCAGTTCCAATTGTTCAGTGAAGAAGGCCATATAGACCCAGAGAGAGGGATATGAAATGTGGACCATAACATAACATTTTCATGCTCTCTATCGATGTTTGTTTGCATTAGGTTTCCTTTCTCAGATATTTTTTGTTCATGTAGATGCGATTGTTCTTACACAGCAAGTATGGAAATATGTATACACATATTCGATTTGTCAAATATTTTAATATAAATAGGTAGTGGACTTCCCGCCATCTACATGAGGGGAGGCGACTAGGGGGGAATATTTGTAACAGAAAGCTTTGTAAGGGTCGATGTTGAAGAATTACCCATATATATGTTATGCAAATAAAAAGCTTTAATAAAAAAAAAGTTATCATACTGTGCATACCTTTGACCCAGCAGTGTTTATATTAGGCCTATATCCCAAAGAGATCTTAAAGGAAGGAAAGGGACCCACATGTGCAAAAATGTTTGTGGCAGCCCTTTTTGTGGTGGCTAGAAACTGGAAATTGAATGGATGCCCATCAATTGGAGAATGGCTGAATAAATTATGCCATATGAATGTCATGGAATATTATTGTTCTGTAAGAAACGACCATCAGGATTTCAGAGAGGCCTGGAGAGACTTGCATCAACTGATGCTGAATGAAATCAGCAGAACCAGGAGATCACTGTACACAGCAACAAGGCTATGTGATGATCAATTCTGAAGTCCATGGTTCTCTTCAACAATGAGATGTTTCAAACCAGTTCCAATTGTTCAGTGATGAAGAAAGCCATATACACCCAGAGAGAAGAATCTGAATGTGGACCACAACATAACATTTTCATGTGCAAAAATGTTTGTAGCAGTTCTTTTCGTAATGGCAAGGAACTGGAAATTGAGTGGATGCCCATCAGTTGGGAAATAGCTGAATAAATTATGGTGGAATAATATTTTTCGATAAGAAAGGTAAGCCTCATTTCAGAATCTGAAAAGATCTACATGGACTGATGCTGAGGGAAGTTAGCAGAATCAAGACACGTTTTACACAGCAACAATAGGATTATATGATGATAAATCATGCTTGACTTGGCTATTTTCACCAATGCAGTGATTCAAAGAAATTACATTGGAATGGAAAGTGTCATATGTATCCAGAGAGAGAGCTATGGAGACTGAATGTGAATCGAAGTATAGAGTTTTCACCTTTTGTTATTGTTGCTGTTTGTTTATTGGATTTTTTTCTTTCTCCTGTTTTTTTTTCCCTTTTGATCTGATTTTTCTTTTGTAGTGTGACAAATATATAAATATGTTTAAAAGAATTGCACATATAGAAATATGCATAGAAGAACTGCACATGTTTAACATATTGGATTACTTGTTGTCTAGGGGTGGGAGTGGGTTAGAGGTAGTAAGAAAAATTTGGAACATAAAGTTTTTCAAGGGTGAATATTAAAATTATCTTTGCATATATTTTGAAAATAAAAAGTTGTTATTAAAAATTACACATATTTAACATATCAGTTTGCTTGCTGTCTTGGGGAACGGATGGTAAAGAAGGAAGAAAAATTTGAATTGCAAAGTTGTACAAAAATAAATGTTGAAACCTATCTTTACATGTATTTAGAAAAAAAATATTAAAATTTATTTTTAAATTTCAATTGTAATTTTTGGTTTCAAATCTTCTTCTTCCCTTCACCTAATCTGTAAAAAATATAAGCTATAAAGTTTGTTCCTTCATTCATTCGTTTGCTTATTCCTTCCTTCCTTTGGAGAAATGAATAATAACCTGATAATAAATTGTAGGGGAAAGGCAGGATAACTCACATTGTATTCTGCTTTTATTTTTCTACTAATAAGAATGATCTTCAGCTTCTGAAATATAAAATAAAAATAGTTTCATCAAAGACTTCATAGGGAAATAAAATCTCAAAGGAGAAATGAACATTGTCAGAGAGTACATATCATGCTTTAAAGAGTTTGGGCCAAATGGATAGGAAAAACAATATATTAGGTTATTTAACAGAAGTTTGAGTGTGATGATAACTTTAATAATGGTGACTTTTGAGGAATGGTGGGAAATGAATGAAATCCACTGAACTGTTGATTGGCAAGTTTTGTTTTTAAATAAATAAAAGGTAGATGCATCAAACTGTAGGTTAGGGTGTTTGGTGTCAAATTCTTAGTATAATTCTAGAGCACATTATTAAAGAATTTTTTGTGGAAAAATAGAGAGGTTATTATGAAAAACCAATGTGCATTCATTAAAACTAATCTAATTTCCTTTTATGTCAGAGTTGGACCAGATCAGGGAATTGCCCTGGGCATATTAGATTTTCAAGAAAGTGTTTGGGAAATTTAAAATATCATTGTGAGAGACTTTCATGAACTGATGCTGAGTGAAATGAGTAGAACCAGGAGATCATTATACATGGCAACAAGACTATATGGTGATCGATTCTAATGGACATGGCTCTCTTCAACAATGAAATGTTTCAAATCAGTTCCAATTGTTCATTGAAGAAAGCCATGTACACCCAGAGAGAGGGATATGAAATGTGGACCACAACATAACATTTTCATGCTCTCTATTGATGTTTGCTTGCATTATGTTTCCCTTCTCAGATTTTTTTCTTGTAGATCTTACTTTTCTTGCACAGCAAGATAACTGTAAAAATATGTAAACACATATTCGATTTGTCAAGTATTTTAACATAATTAACATGTAGTAGACTTCCTGCCATCTAGGGGAGGGATGGGGACTAGGAGGGAAAAATTTGAAATAGAAAGCTTTGTAAGGGTCAGTGTTGAAGGATTACCCATACATATGTTTTGCAAATAAAAAGCTTTAATAAAAAAAAGAAGAAAAAAATATATCAGTGTGGGCAAAATGGAAATATGGGAGGGGTGCATGACAACAGAGTTATGTGGATTTAGAATAGGTTGCATAACTAGACCTGATCAGTCTTGTTTCAAGTCAAACTAGAGTATAGAGAAATAACTAGTAAAAAGCACCAGGACTCTGTTTTTGCACCCATTTTATTCAATAATAATTCCAGCTTCTTATGTACAGTTTTTAAAGCAATGATATTAATATAACAATATTTTCTCTAATTCAAAGTAATTTTTACATTTTTTGAAGTACTAAATTCTATCCCTTCCTCCCTTTTTTCCTCTCTGAGTTTGTAAGCAAACTGGTCAGAGGTTATATGTGTGTAATCATGTAAAACATTTCCATATTAGTAATTTTGTGGAAGAAAACTTAATTTTCAGATATTTAGATGGAGATATTAGTGTTATATTTACAAAATCTGTGGATGATGTAAAGCTAAAAAGAATTTTTAATATTTTAGATCACAAAATAAGTAATGAAAAAGATATCCATTAGCTGGATTACTAGACTAAGACTAATAAAATGGAATGTAATAGGGGTAAATAAAAGTCCAAGCAATCAGAATTTAAATATACAAGATAGAAGAAATATACCTAGAAAACAATAAATGTGAAAAAATATCTTCAAGTGAGTTAAAGCTCAATTAGTTTAATATGATACAGCCACTAAAGGAGCTAATAAAACCTAAGGCCACATTAAGAGAGATATAGTGTCCAAAGTGACAGAGATGATTTATCTCACTGCCCTCGGCCCTGACCACATGTGGAATAACATATCCTAAGTACCATTTTTAGAAAATATACTGAGAAGCTTAAGTTCATCCTTAGACTTAAAGATGATGAGGATGGTTAAAGAAATGAAAACAACTTTTTCCAAAGATCAGTTGCAGAAACTGAGAACAGCTCAAAGAAGATAAAACTCACAAGTGACAGCATGGCTGTCAAGAAATTTTTGATGCATTATTTCATGGAAGAGAGTTTAGACTTATTTTTTTCTTGATTCCAAAGAACTGGTTTCCCTGATTTCTTTTGTAAGAAATTATTTCTCTTAATATCAGACTTCAAATATCACTGTTTTTACACTTCTCTTCTAATCTTATTGTATAGTACAGATACCTACCCTATAAGCATAGGTCCCTGAAGTTCAGACCTCAGAAGTCAAGAAATCAGTTTCAGTCTCCTAGGAAACTCCAATTATAGTATTGCACTTCCATGATCAGCTAGCTTTCTCTATGTTTTTTTTCCTGTTATATCTTTTATGATATTTAAGTTCTACCTTCACTGACTTACCTATGTTCCCCAAATTCCACACTCCAACTTCTACTTTTATGCTCTCTTACAAATTGTTACCCAAGCCTAAAATACACTCCATTTCATCTCTATTTCTGAATCTTTGGTTTCCTACTAGGCTCAGATCATATGTAATTTCCTAATCCTAGTTATTTGCATCATCTCTATATTCTAATTATTATATGTATCTTTATCTGCATATATCTTGCATTCTCTTCAATACCAATAAAGTATAAATTCATTGAAGTAGGGTCATATTTTATTTTTTCTTTCTGTCCCCAGGACTTAACATTGTTCTGTGAATTAAGTTAATTACTTAAAATATTTAAGTGCTTACTCTGTTGGAAAACTATACTAGATGCTGGGAATTCAAAGACAACAAGAAATGGCTCCTGATTGATTACAAGGAGCTTACATTCTCATAATAGTGGCAATTAAAAACAGAGGTGGAATTGCAATTATTAAAGAATCTCTAACATATTATTCTGCTTGTTGACTCAGTGCTCAAATTAATTTTTCAGTCACCAGTATGAAAAAAATGTTGAATTTCTTGGTTAAAGTAAAATGCTTTAGAAAGATACCATCACCATCACACCACTATCATCCCCATCTTTTTCTTCATCATCAAAGTAGAACAATGACACCCTTTACTATTTTTGATGGTTCTCAGCACTCTGTGCCAAATATCATAGATGATGGTTTCCAAAAGAATTGTCATCATTTCCACAGAACAGTTTGGCTGGTTGCTGAGGCCAGATGGTAACCTTACTGTGGGGGGTTGCCACTGTATTTTATTAAAATAGTGAATTTTATTTTCCTTAAGAAATTGATCTTTTTGCACATTCATATTTCTCATTATCACTTGATATATGTAGATTGTTTAGATTTTAGAAGAGGAGAAAATAATACTACATAAAGAAACCAATGAAGAAAAACCATGAATAAAATACCTAAAAATGATGTAGGGAATATGTATTAATACAGAATTATTAATGACTTCCATTTTTATTTATGTAATAATTTTGATTGATAAATTTAAGATATCATATTTATAAGTGAATACAAGTAGTGAGCTACTTGGTGTTCATTAATAATGACAACAATAAACAAACAAGGGAACAATGTCATATCTCTCCAATTCTCAAAATCTTTTAGTGATTTCCCATTGCCGGGCAATCAAGGATTTCCACAATCTGGCTCCAACCTACTTTTCCAGCTTTAATTCACATTTCCTCACATCCTTCCCCCCTTTATACTCCAGGCTGCATCACATAGTAGAAATAACAATGGTTTTGGAGGGGAAGGATCTGTGTGGGTTGGAGAAAATGGCCATATTTCTCAATGCCTCAATTTCCTTAGTTATGAAATAAGAAAACTTCACCACTTATTTCATAGGGTTGTTGTGAGAAAAGTGAATGGAAAACTGAAAAGCATTATATAAATGTGGGCTACTACCTATTAGGGCTACCTCTATCACAATTACCACTACCAGTCAATCAGTAAAAATATATTAAGCACCTACCATGTGACAAGCACCATGCTAAGAGATAGTTATATAAAGAAAAGCAAAATAACCTTGTTCTCAAGGAACTTACAATTTAGTGGAAAAGAAAACAAGAAAATAGCTATGTACAAACAAGATTATGCATATCTAGCATGAAATATGACCATACTCCTCAAGAAGGCTACATTCTACTGGTATTGGAGAGAATGCAAGATCTATATTGATAAGTATAGATGTGATGATTAGAAGATAATTATATTTATATAATATAATAATTTTACATGTAACAAATTGGAAATCACAACCACTATCACCACTACCAGTATTACTACATATGACACAGAAAATATGTATGTTTGCAATTTCTCACCTCATCTTTAATTATTTCATTCCTTATTCTCAGAATGGCATGATTTCTCACATAGTAGTATCATACTCTTTTTTTTTTTTTTTTTTGCTTTTTGCTGAGGCAATTGGGGTTAAGTGACTTGCCCAGGGTCACACAGCTAGGAAGTGTCTGAGACCAGATTTGAACTCAGGTCCTCCTGACTTCAGGGCTGGTGCTCTAACCACTGCGCCACCTAGCTGCCCCGTATCATACTCTTTTTTAAAGAAAAATCTTATCTTTCCTTGAAACTTTCCAAATTTTCAAGGAAAGATAAGACTCTAAACTCCATGAAGGCAGAGATCACATTTTTCCTTTTTAAATTGTTTTTTAATTTAATACTTAATGTTCAGATGACAATACTACTTAATCTATTTATTTAGTGCTATTTTACTGACCTAGAAAAAATAACAACAAAATTAATCTGGAAGAAGAAAAATTCAAGAATTTTAAAGGGATTAATTAAAAAAAAGTTCTACATATAAAAATAATTGAAGGCTCATTTGTTAATGAGTGAATGATGAGTCAAACTTCAAATGATTGCTCTCTTTCATCTAAGTACTTTTTGCTCTTCTTATAAATTTATCATATTCTTGTTTATAATTATTGTATCTGTATACCTGTCATATTCTACTAAAGTCCTACATTGATGTCTCACCATTATATGAAAATAATTCTGGGAGTCTTGATGGCTTTGACAACTAAGTACAAATAAAGGTAGATCCTACCTACTTGTAAAAATTTCCATTAAGGTCTTTCTAACAGACTGGGTCAGCTGAGTACTGACTATTAACTCACTGTAGAAGAGACTCCATTGGTTTTCAGAGAGTAGATTCTTTGGTAAACAATGAAATGGCTAAAAATATAATGCACTTCCTGAATACTGGGCAAATGTTTTCTGGTTCTATGATGATAGTGGTGGAAAAGAAAACAGAATGTGCCAAGTATTGCAAAGTTTTTATTCTACTGGAAAACATTCACTTAAGAGAGCATTCACACATAATGAAGATGTTGATGGCTTCAAACTTCATCAGTGAACAATGAGAAGATCACAGATACATCAAGGCATCATAAAATATACATCTTATCCTGCATCTTGTACTTGAGATCACAAGCTCTGCAAGAGTTGCAATTCTTTTTTATTCAGTTTTGGATCTTGTCTCACTTTCGTGGGGCAGGGAGTACTTGTCAGAAGAACAATGTAACATTATCCTTCAAAACTTTGCTTTGAAAGTACTAATAATTTCTCAAAATTCTCTTTCCCTTCTTTCTCCATTCTCTTCATTTCTTCTTACTCTTTTTCCCTTTCTAGTGCGTAACAACTGAATATATTTATTCATTCAATCTGCTAATCTAAATTTCTTCTTTGATTATTTTTAAGTCCAGGATTTGGAATCTGAGGAGGTGACCATCAATTAGGAAATAGCTAAAAAAATTTTAGTACATAAACGGAGAAGAAAATGGCAAACCACTTCAGTATCCTTGCCAATTAAACCTTAAATGGTGTCATGAAGAATTGAACATGGCTGAAAAATGACTGAAAAAAAACAAAATATAAAAGTGATGAAATTGTATTATAAGAAATGATGAAGGAATAGTTTCAGAGAAACACAGGAAGACTTGTTTTAATTGGTAAAGGAAAAAGTGGAAAGAGCCAAGGGGACAACTTATAAAATGACAAAAATATTATAAAGACAAAAGAGGGAAAAGGGAAGCGAAAGGAAGAAACTGTATTATATGTCTTCAATGTGCCAGTCACTGTGCTAATCACTTTCCTAATATCTCAACTTGAGGACTTAAGAACTGTGATCAGCATAACCAACCATGATTTCAGAGAATTAATAATGAAAAAAGCTGTTCACTTCTTATTAGAGAGGTGAAAGGATGCAGAATGAGACATGTATGTGTATATATGCATATATACAATGTACATATTAATGTATACATATATGTGAAGAAATATACAGATTTTATGTGTATACTTATACACATGTGGGCATATACAAATACATATATGTATGTGTATACACAAATTAACATGTATATATTATCATTCTACATTCTGAGACTTTCTTCTCTCTAATAGGAAATAGGTAACATGTTTTCTCATCAGTCTTTTTTTTTTTATTTTAAGCTTTTTATTTGTATAACATATGTATGGGTAGTTCCCCAACATTGATCTTTACAAAGCTTTCCAATACAAATTTTACCCCCAGGCCCCTCCCCTCGCCTAGATGGCAGGAAGTCCACTACATGTTAATAATGTTGAAATGCTTGAGAAGTTATGCAAGAAAAATCCTATCTACAAGAAAAAAAAGAATCAGAGAAAGGCAACACAATGCAAGCAAATGTCAATAGAGATCATGAAAATGTTACGTTGTGGTCCATATTTCATGTCCCTCTTTCTGGGTGTATATGGTTTTCTTCAGTGAACAATTGGAACTGGCTTGAGACAATTCTTTATTGCAGAGAGCCATGTCCATCAGAATTGATCATCATGTAATACTGTTGTTGCTGTGCATGATGATCTCCTGGTTCTGCTCGTTTCACTCAGCATCAGTTCATGCAAGTCCCTCCAGGCCTCTCTGAAATCGTCCTGCTGGTCGTTTCTTACAGAGCAATAATATTCCATAACATTCATATACCATAATTTATTCAGCCACTCTCCAATTGATGGGCATCCCTTCAGTTTCCAGTTTCTAGCCACTACAAAAAGGGCTGCCACAAACATTCTTGCACAGGTGGGTCCCTTTCCCTCCTCTAAGATCTCTTTGGGATATAGGCGCAGTAGAAATACTGCTGGGTCAAAGGGTATGCACAGTTTGACAACTTTTTGAGCATAGCTCCAAATTGCTCTCCAGAATGGTTGGATCCGTTCACAGTTCCACCAACAATGTATTAGTGTCCCAGCCCTCCCAAATCCCCTCCAACATTCATCGTTATCTTTTCCTGTCATTTTAGCCAATCTGACAGGTGTGTAGTGGTATCTCAGAGTTGTCTTAATTTGCATTTCTCTGATCAATAGTGATTTGGAGCAACTTTTCATATGACTAGAGATGGTTTTAAGTTCATCATCTGAAAATTGTCTGTTCATATCCCTTGACCACTTATCTATTGAAGAGTGGCTTGAATTCTTATATATATGAGACAATTCTCTATATATTTTAGAAATGAGGCCTTTATCAGAATCATTAAATGTAAAGATGATTTCCCAATTTGATGCTTCCCTCCTAATCTTCTCTGCATTTGTTTTGTTTGTACAGAAACTTTTTAACTTAATATAGTCAAAATTATCCATCTGGTGTTCAATTCGGAGTTCCAAGTCTTCTTTGGACATAAATTTGTTCCAGCTCCACAGGTCTGAGAGGTAAACTATATTACATTCCTCTAACTTGTTTACAAAATCATTCTTTATATCTAGATCATGAACCCATTTAGATCTTATCTTGGTATGTGGTGTTAGGTATGGGTCAAGCCCTAATTTCTCCCACACTAGTTTCCAATTTTCCCAGCAGTTTTTGCCAAATAGAGAGTATTTATCCCAAAAGCTGGGGTCTTTGGGTTTATCGAATACTAGATTGTTAAGGTTAATGCCTAGGTTGTCCTGATAACCTATCCTGTGCCACTGATCGACTGCTATATTTCTTAGCCAGTACCAAACGGTTTTGATGACCGCTGCGTTATAATATAGTTTTAGATCTGGTACACTAAGGCAGCCTTCATCTGCCTTTTTTTTCATTAATCCCCTTGAAATCCTTGCCCTTTTGTTCTTCCAAATGAACTTTGCTACTATTTTTTCTAGATCTGTAAAATAATTTCTTGGGAGTTTGATTGGTATGGCACTAAATAAGTAGATTAGTTTGGGTAGTATTGTCATTTTTATTATGTTCGCTCTGCCTACCCATGAGCACTTAATATTTTTCCAATTGATTAGGTCTGATTTTGTTTGTGTGGAAAGTGTTTTGTGATTTAGTTCGTATAGTTTCTGACTTTTCCTTGGCAGATAGATTCCCAAATATTTTATCCTATCATCTGTTACTTGGAATGGAATTTCTTTTTGTATCTCCTGCTGCTGAACTTTGTTGGTAATATATAAGAATGCTGATGATTTATGTGGATTAATTTTGAATCCTGCAACTTTGCTAAAGTTGTGAATTGTTTCTAGTAGTTTTTTAGTTGAGTCTCTAGGGTTCTCTAAGTATACCATCATGTCATCTGCAAAGAGTGATAATTTGGTTTCCTCATTACCTACTCTAGTTCCTTTAATCTCTTTTTTTTCCTCTTATTGCTAAAGCTAACATTTCTAATACAATATTAAATAGTAATGGTGACAGTGGGCAGCCTTGTTTCACTCCTGATCTTATGGGGAATGGTTTTAGTTTGTCTCCATTACATATAATGCTTGCTGATGGTTTTAAATAGATGCTACTGATCATTTTAAGGAAAATCCCATTTATTCCTATACTCTCTAGTGTTTTTAATAGGAAAGGGTGTTGGATTTTGTCAAAGGCTTTTTCTGCATCTATTGAGATAATCATATGGTTTTTGTTAATTTGGTTATTAATAGAATTAATTATGCTGATAGTTTTCCTAATATTGAACCAGCCCTGCATCCCTGTATAAATCCTACTTGGTCATAGTGTACTATCCTGGGGATGACTTTCTGTAATCTCATTGCTAATATCTTATTTAAAATTTTTGCATCAATATTCATTAGGGAAATTGGTCTATAGTTTTCTTTCTCTGTTTTTACCCTATCTGGTTTAGCTATCAGCACCATATCGGTCTCATAGAAGGATTCTGGCAGTATACCTTCTGTCCCTAATTTCTCAAATAGTTTGTGTAGTATTGGAATCAATTGTTCTTTGAATGTTTGGTAAAATTCACTTGTAAATCCATCTGGCCCTGGAGATTCTTTCTTAGGGAGTTGGTTAATGGTTTGTTCTATTTCTTTTTCTGATATGGGACTATTTAAATAATTTATATCCTCTTCTGTTAACCTGGGCAATCTATA
>JAJPUD010000127.1:963840-974682 GCA_023553655.1 Myrmecobius fasciatus
GAGGAGAGGTAGAAAGTCACCTTTTCACTCCGCCATCTTGGCTCCACCCCTCCCCCATCCTGCTCATCAGTTTTTCACAATATTAGTTGATTGTTGTGCTGATAGTTCTTAAATCTTTCAAAGTTGTTTGTCTTTATTATTGTCATTGTATTTCAGCCTATATAAATTCATGCAAGATTTCAGAAATTTCTATAAAACTCCCTTTCATAACTTCCTATTTCACAATCTTTTCTATCATATTTTATATATAAATGTATTTATATATTATGTACAAAACATATATTATGCATATGAATATAATGTATGTGTATACATATAAACATATATGTATAAATACACACACATACACATATATACACACATGTATATGTACATATTTCTGTATGTATGTTATGAAATAGTCAATGCAGAAATTTGTTTTATCATTTCTAGCAAAGGCTTTGTTTTTCCTTAATTCTTAATTGGAAAAAGGGATGAAGAGAAGTCACATTTTTGCAGATTGAAAATAATAATGTAAAAAAAAAACTAACTAACATAAAAATAAAATCTCTTCTTCCTTCAAAGTACTTCACCTGGAAATAATAATTTGTTAACAGCAACATTCCTAAGAAATCAAAGATATAGTAGTGTGGTCAAAAGGCCAAGTTTCCAAGAGCTACAATCAGCTCCAGTTATGGATATTTCATAACTTTTTGACTTATAATCAATAGCTTCATTCTTCTTCAAGCTCAGATTTCTCATTTTATAAAATGAAGGAGTTTTGAAAAGGATTTTCTAAGGTCCCCTTCAGCTCAAAATTCTAAAAGTTCATTTGTTCTATTTGATAAATACAATAGGATTTCTTCTTAGGAATTTTATCTTGTGTGTAGACATTTTTTTCAAAGTCAATATGGAAATGGAGGCCATACATTCAGGAAAACTAAGTCAAACAAATAAAATAGCTTTAGAACCAAAAGTGACATTGTGAAGATGTTTATTTCAGGGTGCTTTCTATGGGAAGCCAAAGTGAGTCATTGGACTTGGTTTTGCCTGTAACAATGGAATAAATTGCTTCTCTCTTGGATAAACTCTTCATTCATGTTACTAACATATCATTTATCCAATTATCTACTTCCCTACCTTTTCTTTAGCTCCTCATCATTTCCACAATGAGTAGAACAACTAGAATTATGCACAACCCAAAGAGATCCTTTTCAGAAGTTTGCAAGTTTTTCCAGAGCTGCTTCAAAAAAAAAAAAAAAGTTAATAGATTGGGGTTGGTTTAGGGTTTTACTTTAAGCTATTTTTTTTTGTTATAAACTTGTCTGATTGATAGCTGAGCTGAAGGAGTATAAAAAGAACTGCTATTAGAAGACCTACTCCATAGACCCCTGAGCACCCATAAATGCTTTTATGTGGACCCTTCCTGAAGGGGTAGAGCAAATGTTAAAATTTCAAAATATGGCAGCCACAAAAAAACCTAATGATTACAGGAAGGAACATACAGTATCCATGACTAAGGAAGTTTTGCTACATATTTAACCTTGGTCAGACCATATTTATACTGTTGTATTTAGTTCTGCATATCTCCTTGTAGAAAGGGCACTGATGAGCTAAACAATTTTCATAGCAGAGCCAGCAGAATGATGAAAGGCATCAAGACCACATCACATAAAAATCAGTTGAAGGAAAAGGGATTGTTTATCCTACAGAAGACTCAGGAGAGGAGAGGATAATTTGAGAGGCAAAGTAGTAAAATGGAAAGGGCATTACATATGAAATCAAAGAACTATGGTTGAAAGACCAACTCTGATGCCACCTATGCAATTTGGGGCAAGTAACTTAATGGACTTAATGTTGCTGAATTCAATTTTCTCATCTTTAACATGAAGGATTGTGATATACAGCTTCTGAGGACCCTTCTAACATTATTTCTATGACCCTATGATTTTAAGTATTTGAAAGAATGTCATGTAAAAGAAATATTTTATTTATTATGTTTGACTCCAATCCAAAGCAACAAATATTTATCAAGTACGATTATGTAGGGGCTTAACAAGATGCAATGCCATTTGTTGGAGAACATAAAGACAAAAATAAAATAAGACAAATAAATCCCTGTAAATGGAATGAAGGAAAGGAATAGTCTAAAAAAGGATAGATTGTAGCTCTAAATAAACAAGGATTGTTGACATATTTAGGGGGGGAATCCAAAAGCAAATGAAATTTGCCCACAAATATCTGGAATCTCCTCATTTTATAGTTCTCTTTTCTGACTAATTTATGAGGTTTTTCATTGCTTTCAGCCACTATATGCTCAGGACTTTTGAAAAACCAGAAGTTAAGAAGAAAGAAAATAAAGTGATACAAATATCTATGAAAACAAAAAGGGTTTTTTAAGCTTTATTGAAAAAAGGTAGATTGGAAAAGGGATGTGATCATGGCTAGCAGTGAAGTAGATTAGAATAATAGATAATGAAGAGAGGACAAAGCCACTCAACCCTTTGCTTTTTGTTTGTCCAAGGAAATATTTGCACTCGATAAGCAAGAACAAGGGCCAGTAAGAAACTGAAAACTAAAACAAATGGAAAGATAGTTGTTTATTTTTTAAAGCTTCTTTATGAAGTAAAGGTACCAGACACTCATAGATATCCTCAGAAGAAATGGCCAAAATGTTTCTGGAAATATTGTCTTTGATAGTTTGTGAATTTGAGAAAGAGGTACTGAGGAAAGAAGATAAAATAGGAGGGAAGGATAAAGAAGAAAAGGAGAAGGGAAAAAGAAAGGGGGAAGTAGAGGAAAAAAGGAAAGAGAAAAGCAAAGGAAAATGTAGTTTGTAAATTATAAGACAATTCATTTTCCTAGAAAACTTCTAAAAATTCCAGGAATGATTAAAGAACATCAAGAAAACTTAACAGTAATCACAAAGATGTAGCATGTCTTAATGAAGGCTATGAAAAACAAACCCATGCCATCTACCTCTCCTTTTTAAAACAGGAATTACTAGACTAGTAGAATAAGATAATGATGTAATAGTTTACCTGAATTTTAGCAAAATATTTGGTAGATTTTCTCATAATTTTATTGTGGGAAAATTGGAGAGCTTTGAGATAGATAACAGGAGAGTTAGGTATGCTTAGAAATAATTAAAGACTTTCATCTAAAGAGCTGTCATTAATGATTTGATATTATCTTGGCCAAGGGTCTCCAGTCTAATGTCCTAGGGATCTGTGCTTAATTTTATGTTATTTAACTTTTCATCAATGATTTAATATATGTATCAGTGGCATACTTATCAATTTTAGAGATGACACACAACTGAGAAGAGTAACTAACCCACTGGATAACAGTTAAGATCCAAAAATATCTTGACAAAACAAAAATTTAATAAATTGCAGTTATATAAACCTGAAACTGATGTTACAATTAGGTTAAAAAATCTGCTTTACAAATACAAAATGATGAAGCAATTAGATGGTAGCCATTTATCTCAAGATCTTGGAATTTTAATAGAATCTAAACTCAGGACCATTTAACACTATGATATGACAGTTAAGAAAAAAAAAGATGCAATCTTCAGCTATCTTAAGAAAGGCAAAACATGCAGTACTAAGGATCTGATAGTCCTACAGTACTATGTTCTTTTTAGACCATAACTGGAGTACCAGTTCAGTTTTCAGAGCCATATTTTATGATCTATACTGATAGACTAAAGATCAACTGGTAAAGAGCAACTAGATGATGAATGATGTGTCAGTGAAAAGAACTGGAGCTCTTTAGCTGGGACAAGAAAAAACTCTAGGGGATATGATAACTGTCTTCAAGTATCTGAAGGAGGTCAGAAAAAGGAATTTGACATTATGGTACCTGAAGAAATAGTGAAAAAAGTGGTTTCAGAAATATATGAAGACATATATGAACTGAAGCAGAATGGAGCATTGCCTGAGTAATGTATACAATAATCACATTATAATGAAAAACTGTTTTTGAGAAGCTTAAAAAATCCATTCAATGTAACGAGCTACTATAATTCTAGAAGGCAGTTAAAGTATGTTATTCGCCTCTTGACAGACAGGAAATAGATTCAAGGAACAAAATAAGACAATCACAATTATGTAGTGTATAGTTCCCTGTCTGATGAGCTCATGCACATCAAGGTAAAAGTTACCATAGGATCAAAGATTTAAAAGTAGAAAGGATTTGAAGAGTCAACAAGTTTCAAATTTTCATCAATTTACAGGTGAGGAAAATCAAGCTGAAAGAAGTAAAGTGATTTGTGCAATGTCACATAATAATTAAGGTCCCCCATGCATATAGATTTAGTATTCTTTTCACTGTCCTGTGATAGGCTTGCCTATGAAATATAATCTTGGTATGGTGTTGACCTACAATCATTTACCTAAAGCATAATGAACTTTTATTCTCCTGCCCTCTCCTATATCTTTCTTTATTGTTTTGTTGTATCACAAATAAAAGTGTAGTTGGGAAGCAGTAACATTTTTTAGGGAATTTTTGTGAGAACATGAAGAATATGTCATGAAATCTTTGGTTACTATGGCAATTTTTATTGGATAATTGGCTTTATAGAAACATCTTGATTCATCAGTTACTAAGCTAAAAATAGTTACTTATCATGAGATTATTTTCTTTTACCATGTAATTGCTGCTCAGGATTCATAAAGAAAAAGAATATAGCTTTACAATTGTAGTCTTCATATACCTCACTTGTGAGTTTGTTGCTCTCTTCCTCTCTACTCCAACTGAGGGTACTTTGAGGACACCCAGGCCTCCTGCCCAGGCTAAACATCTGCAGACATTTCTAGGCCAAAGAGCTGATTTCTTGTGTCCCACATTCTTCTCTACCATAGAATCCCCAGGGCTCATCCCACCTGTTTTCTTGGTCTATTGCCACTACATACTTGCTTCTTAAATTTCTGCTTCTAGCCAGGGACAGAAAATTTTAGTTTTTAGACAATTTAAAAAGCAGTAATGACTGATATGTCTAGAACTTAGTGAGTTCTAGTTAGCTCTGCCAACTATTAAACCTAGGTTCTCTTTTGTGAAACATTCCTTAGGTAGCACCAAGGTATGTGTAGGGTTGAGAAAAATACTTTTTTAAAATTTTGTCCTTATAAGTTTACAACAGAAAGACATTTTATATTAATTATCACAATTTCCAATAAACATATGAGAGATTACTCTCTCACAAAGGAAGCTAGTGTTTGGAGTGCTGGTGCTGGAATCAGGAAGAGTTGAGTTCAAGTCCAGCCTTGGACACTTATTAGTTGTGTGACCCTAAGCAAGTCATTTCATCTTGTTTGCTTAAGTTCCTCAATTAAACCACTTCAGTATCTTTGTCAAGAAACCCAAAGGGATCACGAAGAATTCAACATGACTGAAACAATTTAATAACAATAAATTGCCTCACAAGGAATATGATTGCAAAGCCCCTTAATATTAAATGTCAGAGAAGGGCATCAGATTTGGTGTAATCAAGACACAAAGATTCATTGTTCAGAACAAAATCATCTAGTTAAGTTCTTTAGAAGGAAGTACACCATAAACCCCCTGAAGTCCCAGCAGTTTCTGAAGAAAAGTACATTAAAGAAAGGAAAAATATGGATTTTACTTATTTTTCAGCAAATATTTATTGAGTGACTTTTAAAGACCAAAAGCTGTCAAAAATCCATAAGGAAATTGAGAAATGATCCTTGTTTATACTCGTTGTCAAGGATAACTTTTTTTGTCTTATTTTTAAAACTGAATAGAATATTCAAACTACCAAAAATTATTTTACAGAGCTAGAAAAGTAATATATATATATGTATGTATATATGTATATATATAGAGAGAGATCATCTGAAAAGACAGAACATCAAGGATATCAAGGAAATTATTGGGAAAAAATTGAAAGGAAGATTCCCTATCTGTACCACACCTAAAATTGTATTTATAAACCAGCAGTCATCAAAACCAGTTGGTACGGGCTAAGAATTAATGGTGGATCAGTAGAATAGACTGTGCACAAGAAATAGTAGTGAATGATTCTAATAATTTATTGTTTGATAAATACTCCAACTTTTAGAATAAGAACTTCCTAGCGGACAAAAACACAAAAACTGCTGGAAAAACTGAAAAATATAGGCATAAAGCAACATCTCACAATCTCTACCAAGATAAGGTTGACATGGATTTGTGATTTAGATAAAAAGGTTAATAATATAAACAAATTTAGACAGCAAGGGATAGTTTAAATGTCATTTTTTCCCTGAGGCAATTGGGGTTAAGTGACTTGCCCAGGGTCACACAGCGAGGAAGTGTTAAGTATGTGAGATCACATCTGAACTCAGGTCCTCTTGACTGCAGGGCTGGTGCTCTATTCACTGCACCAACCTATCTGCCCCAAAATGTCAAATCTTTTGAAAGGGAAGAATTTATGAGTAAACAAGAAATAAAGGACATTATCAAAAACAAAATGACTAATTTTGATTAGATTATATTAAAAAGATTTTGCACAAACAAAACCAGTGAGCCAAGATTAGAAAGTTGGCAGAAAGTTAGAAAACAATTTTTATAGCTATTTTTTTCTGATAGAATTCATTTTTAAAATGAGATATTTCTAAATCAGAGAACTGAGTCAAATTATTAGGATACAAGTCATTCCTCAGTTGATAAATGGTCAGAGAATATGAACAGGCAATTTTCAAGTGAAGAAATTAAAGCCATCTATAGTCATAAGGAAAAAAATGCTTTAAATTACTATTGATTAGAGAAATGCAGATTTAAATAACTCTGAAGAACCACCTCACACCTATCTATCAGATTGACTAAGATGGCAGGAAAAGAAAATGTTAAATGTTGGAAGGGATGTGGAAAAACTGATCCAACCATTCTGGAGAACAATTTGGAACTATGCCCAAAAGGCTATAAAACTATGCATAATCTTTGATTCAACAGTGCCATTTCTGGGTTTATGTCCCAAAGAGTTCATAACAAAAAGGAAAAGGATCCATATGTGCAAAAATATTAGTGGCAGCTCTTTTTGTGGTGACAAGGAACTGGAAATTGAAGGAATGTCCATCAATTGGAAAATAGTTGAATAAGCTGTGATAAATAAATGGAATGAAATGCTATTGTTGATTTCAGAAAAACCTAGGAAGATTTACATGAAATGTTGGTAAGTGAAGAGAGTAGAACCAGGAGAACATGATACACAGCAATAGCAAGAATGTATGATGATCAATTATGATAGACTTAGCTCTTCTTAGTAACACAGTGATCCAAGAAAATTCCAGTAGATATGTCTGAAAATAGATATAACATCAATTTTGTAAAAATGAACAAGTGAGAAATCCAAAGCTAGAAGTGAGGATATTTAAGGTCACAGGCAAGGTCAAGAATCTAGATCCCTCAGAAACCCAGCTCATATTATGCTCTTTCTGCCACTTATTAACCAAATACATGTTGCTTACTAGTTTTCAACTGTCTCATAGTCAAATACTATAAATGTTACTGGTTTTTTTTGTTTGTTTGTTTGTTTTTTTAATTAGCTTCAGTTCCTGGAGCAATCCTGAACATAGTAGATACAAAATAAACATTTGTTCAAGTAAATCACTGAGTAGTGTTTGTGGCAAAGATACACAAAGCTCCAATAGATTTATATGCTTATTGTTACTTTCTGTGGATTTCATTTGTATTCTACTTTTAGATAGAACATATTCTTATAGATTTTTTTAAACCATTGTTACTGCATTTAGATACAAGTTCTACAAGAAAAAATGTTATGTAAAAAAAATGAATGAAAAATCATCTAGAAAGCAGATTGTAGGGGACATTACTGTATTGGTTGGAAGACTGAACTGTCACACTTCAAATATGTTTTCAAGTCTATGAAGAGGACCACTGCATAATTAACAATTTTTTTGTTCCCCTAGACCACAAGTTTTTAGGTGGTAAATGGATATCCACTTTTCAGGCATATTGGCTAAAGAATTCTTTGTCAAAAGGGCTTGGGTAGCTCAGTTTTCCTTAAATATGGATTTTGTGATTCTGAGTCAGAATTCTGGAGAAATCAGGCCTCCTCAACTCTGAATTTTTAAAAATCTAGTAGCAGGTTTTTAGGTCTGCACAATTACCTTAACTCTCAACTTGACATTCTCTGTAGTCAGATGCTAGCTATATAAAATACATTCACCTTGCCAAATGAGAGCCCTTGGTTGAGAGATGCAGAAAGCAAGGACACTCATTGTAGCAATCCTTGAAATAAATATACTGAAACAATCAGCTCCTGTCAGAAAGTCCAAAATACAACTGTCAGTTAATACTTTCAGACACTAATTAACCTGCAGGCAGATTTGACCTCTTTGCTCAGAGGTGACAGGTTTCATAGGCAATTAGTAATCCCCTGAGTCATTCCCTGGCTGATGTACAGCCATTGGGGCTATTAATAATTCACTTTGGCCTTGGGAGTTTTAGAAATCCTCAAAGAGAAAGCTATTTCACTTTGCCAACTGAACAATAGCAACTGGAGTAGAGCATTCAAGACTTGGCCCCTCATAACAAGAAAATACATCTTCAATAATTCAAAAGATTTCCTATTTCTTCAATGTGAATAGTTCTGTTAAAACAAGCTGTCTCCTATCTACTTCCCAATCTAGCTTTCTTGAGTTGTTGCAAGTGAAAAAAAAAATCAGAGATAGCTAACTTTCTGTTATGTCTGTATAAACATACCTTAGTTTAGAATTCTCAAACACACAATCCATTAAGGGATTCATACCCTTTATGCCATTCCCATTTGATAGAATACACAGATTTTGTGTTAACATTTTAAGATATCAGGATAACATACATCTAACATACATCAGGATGAGACAACAGATTAGGACTTGACTAGAGGAATAATGATGATGATGATGATATATGTCACTTATATTAACACAGTACTATTTTTCAAAGTATCTTAATTATATTATGGTATATCACAGTTTAAAGTTCTCTCTACCCTCTTTGAATTATCCTTTATCACCTTGATTAAAAAGAAAGAAAAACTTCATTAAAACTAGCCAAATTATCAAAATTTGATAAATTGATTTGATAATCAATTATGCAATATTCCATACTCATAGTTCTCTATATCTGCAGTGAAAGTACATTTTTTTTTATCTCAACTCATCTCCAAGGCCAAGATTGGTCGTAATAATTACCTAGCATTTCATTTCATTTTTTAATTCTTTATATTTTTGTTGTAATGGTCATAGTACAGGGGCAGATAGAGGGCTCAGTGGAAAGAGTTCAAGGCCTGAAGACAAAAAGACCTGACTTCAAACGCAGCAACAAACACTTATTAGCTAGGTGAGGTTAAGTAAATCACTTAGCCATTATTTGCCCAGAAAGCAGCTACTGTGATTCAATAAATACAGCACTGGACCTAGAGTCAGGAAGGTCTGAGTTCAAATCCAGACTCAAATGCTAACTAACTAAGCAAGTCATTTAATCTCTCTTTGTGATAATCTGATGGAGAAGGAAATTGCAAACTCACCAGGGTCTTTGACAAGAAAACTCATTGGACGGTTTGATCCACAGGAGTCATGAAGAGTCAGACACAATTGGATGACTGAACAATAGCAATGACTAATTCTGCTTGTCTCACTCTATCAGCTCATATCTTCCCATACTACTTTGAATTTTTCATATTCATTATTTCTTATAAAATAGTAACATTCTATAACATTCATATAAATTCTGGGTATGAACAGGCTCTGATACTTCATGCCAGAGAAACCACACTAGAAACTGAGATTGAGCCAGGCCAAATAACATACCCAATTAATGTCAGATGTGGCTAGAATATGAAGCCAGGTCTTTGCCCCTGTCTAGCTCCTGGAAATCTAAGTTCTAATTCCTGAACTCATATCTTTTGTTTCTATTTTTAGTTACTTAGGTCAGTCTGTTTGATTAATTAAATAACAAAAAACTTTGAAAAATAAATTTTATTACAAATTGAAGTTATATTTATTCTTTGAATGCTCTGAGTTTGAATAGATCATTTGAGATAAATATTGGTTCATGTGATGAATGTGGGCTTTGAAAAATATACATTGCCTATTCAACATTGTATTAGAAATTCTGGCATTAGCAATAAGAAAAAAAAGAAATTAATGGAATTAAAATAGGCAATGAGGAAATGAAACTCATTCTTTGCAGATGATATGATTACATAATTAGAGAATCCTAAAAGGTCATCAAAAAACCTACTGGAAACAATTCACAGCTTTAGCAAAGTTGCCTTATCACACAATCATTAGCATTTCTATGTATTATTATTTTTTTACTGAGGCAACTGGGGTTAAGAGGCTTGCCCAGGGTCACACAGCTAGGAAATGTTAAATATCTAAAAGCAGATTTGAACACAGGTCCTCCTGACTTCAGGGTTGGTGCTCTATCTGCTGTATCATGTAGCTGCCCCATTTCTATATATTATTGGCATCAGCAAGAGATAGACAGAGAAATTCCATTTAAAATTATGTAAATGAAATAAAATAGTGAAGGTCTATCTGCCAAAACAAACCCAACAACTATATGAACACAATTACAAAGCACTTCTCACACAAATAAAATCAGATCTAAACAAAAGAAAAATATCAATTTTTTATGACTAGGCTGAGCTAATATAAAAATAACAATTCTGTCTATTTATTTTTTTACTTGTTCAGTGCCATACCAATCAAACTGCCAAAACATTATTTTTTATTTTATTTTTATTTTTTTTAAATTTTTTTTATTTTATTTTTGTTTTTTTAAATTTTATTTGCATAACATATGTGTGGGTAATTCTTCAACAATAACCCTTACATAGCTTTCTGT
>JAJPUD010000128.1:0-20223 GCA_023553655.1 Myrmecobius fasciatus
GATGGGACTTGACCCTGGATCCTCCAATTCTTTCCATTGTGCTACTAGAGATTATACAATATATAGTAAGATGTCTTATCAATCACATTCATCACAGCAGTTGCAGACTATGGTTTTCAAGCTCCCAAGTCTCTTCTGCTTCAAATTCATTTTCAGGCAGAGGCTGTTTTATTTATGTTTAGGTAACTCCAGTAGCTTATACAATGCCTGACACAAATCAGATATTTAATATAAAACTAATTGAATTACTGATTAAGATCATCCTTTATGATCACCTTCAACTCTGTTTTAGTCTTTATTCTCCAAAAGAGTCAATCAATCTGTAAGTACCAACTATTAACAGATACTGTGCTAAGTCTGTGGATACAAAAAGATACAAAGTGCAAAGCTCTCCTCTCAAGGAGTTTGTCTCTTGGAAAATCTAAAGATTTGGAAGAGGGAATAAAGAACTGTATCATGGTGACAAGTCCAAGTTCATTCATGCAAATACTGACTAAGCCTACTAGGTGTCAGGCAAATTCCTTTTCTCCTCTGGTTTGATCAAAAGCAAGCCAAGTCCAAGAGGAATAGAATCTGCTTGTCTCTGAGGTTACCCAGTCCAACCTAGATGGTCATTCAGCCTGTCTTGAAGATCTCCTTAGTGGATGAGGGGATAGGTTGTGGAAAGTCCATTTTCTTCCCAAGCTTGCACATTCCATTTTTAGATAATGCTGATTGTTAGGAAATTTTCTTTTATGTCAACCCTTAATTTGCCACTGTGCAGCTTTCATTCATGACTTATATATCTTCTGGAACTAAAGCTATCCTGCCTTTCATATGCTTAAAAACAGCCTCCTTGCTTCACCCCATGGTCTGTTCCCTACAGTAAGTATCCTCTTGTCCTTTGGGGCTAGCCCACCTCTCCATCCTGTTCCCAGATGTTTCCTCCATAACATTGCCCTCATAAATTACCTTTATCTCATCCTGAATCTTTCTTCTGGCTCTTTGTTTCTTCCTTGTCCTGACCAGAAAACATCTTTAGACTCAGCTACTCTGTCCCCATTTCAGTGCCAAAGTTTTAGAAAGGGTAAGGGTAGGCTATACTAAATGCTTCTACTTTCTTTCATTTTTTAGGCCCTTAAAATTTGGATTCTGCTTCTATATAGCCACTAAAACTATTCTGTATCAAAAACCAAAAGCCTTTCCTCCTATCCCAGTTTTATTGCTTCTCAGCTTTTTACTCCAGCTTATATAAAATTGCCTCTTTCCCCATTTCATTCTACCTCACAGTCCCCTTAGAGTAATGGCTGGCTGAGGCTTCTAGGAACACCCCTAAACTATTTCTAGACCTTTAGGACTGGGTAGGATACAGTCTTGTTTGTAGTGGAGTAAGGGATAACATTTGGAAATGTCCACTAACATTTTTGGAATTGATTCTATTTTGTCCCATGGTGAAGGGCCTCCTTTTTTTCTTAACAAATTCATTAACAGTGATTTAATTTGGTTTTTGTTTCTCCCTCTTGACACACTTTAGTAGACATTATTGTTTTCTAGTAGGGAATAGGAAGGAATTGAATTTCTGGCTTTGAACTTGTGTTCCTGAAGAGTTTAAAGAATATTTTATTAACAGACTCTTTTAGGCAGCAATTTAGAAAGAAAAAAAACAACAAATATTTTGCTTTGAAGACCAAGCGAGGAAATTTATTTTTAAAAAAAATCAGGCTGATTTCTGGTGGATTTCCCCCAGGTTTATTTTGGATGTAGGTAAGAATTTTGAATCAGAGCTCAGTTTTCTTCTAAGTGTAAATGAAGTCTTTACATTTTTCACTGGTAACATTTGGGAGCAAATTTGACAAACACTTCAATGACAGAGGTTCTTTGAACTTTGAAGCTAAAGGCAACCTTAGCCTTAATTTCCTGGGAATGTTTTTGAGGATTTCCTTTGTTGTTTTTGTGCCTGGCTTGTAGAATTCTAGATTTTTAGAGTCTGGGTTTTTATAATGACAACTCAGATTTTTAGATGTTATGACAACCAGGTGCTCAGTATAGTTTATCTCATTAAACCTCACAATTATGTGCAGCAGGTGATGTACTATTATTGTAACCATTTGTCAGATGAGGAAATTGAGACTCTGAGAAGTTCATTTCTCCAAATCTTGGAGGTTTGAGACTTAAACTGGGGTCTTTTGATTTCAAGCTCAGTTTAATCTTTCTATTATGTTCTTTTATCTGTTCTTTTCTAGAATAACTAGTCATTTGTGTGTGTGTGAATTTCTTCTACCTCAGGTTCCTCTCTTGCTCATCTTATTTTTTTTTTTTTTTGAACCTTTAGAGCTTTCCTCTATCTTGTGCTTTGTGATCCCTTCAATTTATACCTGGCTATACTAGAGATCTTCTCTTCTTTTCTTCTTTTCTTCTTTACATCCTGTCTATGTTTTGTTTATATCCTAGTTCTTCCCTCTCATAGCCAATCAGTTGCCAAATCTTGCTGTTTCATCCTTGACAAGATCATTTCCACATCTGACTCCCTCCCTTGTGCAGTTACACAGTTTAGACTGTTAGAGGTTTGCAACAGCCATGGTCTTTCCAGGACATATTTCACAGACTTTACCAGGTGAGAACTCCAATGACTCCTTTTATCTCCAGAAAGCCTCATTCAACTTCTTTCCAACTGTTATTTCCAAGTCTCATTGGTCATATTGTTCCTCTATACTCCCATAGTCAAACATAATATATTCCATTCCACAATTTATCTAATAATACCCTTTATAATTAAAACAATTATTTCTGGCTTTTGTATTTTACTTTCACCATTAAAATATTTCTAAACTTTTTGAAATATATCATATTTGTCTTACCTGTTTAAGTAGAGTGTGTAAGCTGAGAAAAAAAATAGTCCCTTTTTGGATTGATTTAAGGTCATCTTTATTAACATTTATTATTATGCTTTTCTATAGTAATAGCAATGCCCTCAGAGCCCTCTGAGGTGTTGGTGGTTATAGGCTCTTAAAGTAAAAACCTTTGCTGTTCAGTTTTGATGTTGCTTTCTCTAGTTTTTCCAGCTCCTTTCTGGCTTCCATCTGTCATTCATTACTGGTGCTGTCATTTTCTTTATATTTCCTCCTTTCCATCTTCTAATTTACTATTTCTTAAAATGTAGATCCAGACAATAGATGGCTAATATTGATTTAAGTATTTCTCAAGTAGGAGTAACAAGATTCTGTGTAAGAGAGGAATTGAGAGGTTCTCCTATAAGTCAAATTCAAGAACTTTGATGAAGGAAGATTTAATTTTGACAGCTCCAAATTCCTTTTTTGGGGGCAATAGGACTTACTTCTTAACTATATTATATAGGTTACCAAATAAGCTACCTCCAACTAAGTGAGTCATTGGTATCTAAAATATTAACCTTTCCCACAAGATATCTGCAATCCTACTGGGCATGATAATACTAGCTAACAGTTATATTACAATGCTTTAAATTTTGACAAAGCATTTTAAATAGAATCAGAGGATTTAGAGTTGGGAACAGCCAGACCTAGAGAGTCCCATGAATCTCACTGTATCTCAAGAGGAAACTGAGGTCAAAGGAAAGCAATTGTTGCCCAAAGTCATATAGCTAATAACTAGCCTAGTGTCTGTATTGTCAACTAGAGTGTGGATTTTTGTTCTAGGATTCCCTCTACTTTATCAAACAATACTTATTACCCTCTCACTATTATTTACCAGTTACTTTTGTAGTCAAATCAGAAAAGTGAATAAGATTTTTGTTTATCAAAGTTACCTGAAGCAGATGCCTTGGAAGTTGTATGAAAAGGAAGTTGTACGGAGTGTTTCATAACAGGAGCATTAGAAATTCAAAATATTGCTTTGTATAGGTAGGTCAAGTTTTTAACTTTTTTTTTTTTTACTCACATACTAGAAGGAAAAAAATCTATATTTATAAGCATTGTTGTTTTTTGAATTCTTAAATTACATATCAATTTAGATTTAATTAGTTCAAAGTTAGAAAAGCATTTTTCCCCTTTTGCTAATGAAATCTGGCTTTATCACTTCAACAACCCCCTATAAATCCAGGTGCTTAAATGACTTCTAGCAATTCTGTGAAGGGACTTTCTTTAAAAAAAAAAAAAAACAAACAAAAAAACTTATCAGCAAACACTGATTCAACCCTAAAGTCTTAAAATTTGTTTTAGTTGGCTTTATGGAAGGATTATAGGCTCATAAATTTAGGGCTGGAAGGAGTTTCAGAATGAGAAAATGAGGAAATTGAGCCTAAACTGATGAAATAGACAGTATGGGTAAAGAGTAGTAAAGCTGGGATTTGAGGAGAGGTTTTAAGTCTTTATCTATCTGTACTACCCTGAGGTTATAAACTTAACAATTAAAATTACTTTGATATTTAGATTATTGAAAAGAAGCAACAAAGAGCTGGAGATATTCACTGCCTTTGCATAGGTAATTCATACTTCAGTATTTTTATTCCTGTCATCAATTTTGATTGCATTTTTTGACATCTGTTTTTCTCAAGTTATGATAGGGGTAACTGATGTTAAACAATCTGTGAACACTCCTGCACTCCATATCTGTGAACTTGAACATGTTTTCAAATTTTATAATTTTAATTACTTCTCAGTTTATAGTTGCTGTCTCTTACATTGAAAAGTTAATTCAAACTATATTTCATCAAAGAAAAAAAAAAGTTTTGTTTTTGTTATTGATGATCTCATCATCCCAGAAGCTCTCTCTATTAAAAGTAGCTTCAGATTAATATCACATTTAAGATTCAAATAAAATACAGATAATTAACTCTTAGCTTTTATATGAGAAATGGGTGATGGTAACATAGAAAGTAGTTTTTTCATCCAGACATTGCTAGATTCTCTATATCAGTGTCAACATGGGTTTGGTCTCTATCCTCTATTCCTATTACAGATAGCAATAATAGGTGGCATTTACACAGCACCTACAATGTGCTAGACTCTGTGGTAAGAGCTTTGTAAATATACCTCATTGAGCCTCATAACAACCATGTGAGGTAGGTGCCTGTTTTACAGATGAGGAAACTACAGAGAAATTGAGTGACTTGCATGGAGTCACACACCTAATGACTGAGTAAGGCTGGATTGACTCCAGGTCCAGCTCTCTATTCACTGTATCATTAAACTGTCCCATGCAACTTTGCAGAAAATGAAGGAGTGACATTTTAAACAAGATGTAACACAGGCTTCTAATCTTAGAAGATGTGCTGTACTATCAAAAAAAAAAAAGATTTTCTTTTGATTGGCAGATTCTACAACTATTTATTACCATATGACATTGCACTAATTGCACAAAGCTTTCAAAATGTAATAAATCTATATCAGTGAAATCCAGAATTTATGAAATTGGCCTAACCATTGACACTAAAAAAACAAAGTGGATGAAAAATATTAATTCCAGGCGCTGGCACATAGCTGGTTTGACAGCTTGTTTAATTGATGCACATATATCTTCGTGTATTCTTTCTTTCCCTCTCTAACAAATTAAGCTGAGTCTCCAATTGAATAGTTGAGAGATCTAAACTGTATTATTGCATTTGGGAAATTGAAAAATGTTTCCAGTAATCCTAATCTTCTGATTGTGCAAAAAACATACTATATGATCATTAATACCATTGTTGCTGTCTGACTTAGAATCATGGAGCCCTCACTGTCTCAGATCATAAGAACATGGATTTAGAGTAGAAAGAAACTTGAAAAGCCATTAATTCCAACAACCTTTTTTTCAGATGAGGGAACTGAGACTGAGAGGTTAAGTAATTTGCCCGGGGATAAAACAGTTTATAAATTAAGATGGAATGAGGTCATCCAGGAGATTGGACTATATATATTTCTAACAGACTTAGAATGCTTTAAGGCATTTGTGGACTACAAAATTCAAGTCAGTGGACTAGCATTTATGCAATAAAATAGGCTTTGCTTATACAAAGGATAAAAAGGATCCAGTTCCTAAGGCTAAAAAAGATAGAAATTCAGATAAAACTATTCCACATTGACCAAGGCAGCTAGCCACGATGGATTGGGAAGGTTTCCACTGGGTACGGGGAATTCTGCTAAAGCTTCTTTTTATGCTTCTGGCAACAAGGAAACCAAACCTATGATGTAAGCCCAGCCTCCCTACCCCCCTAAAAGGGAAACCAGCCCAACCTACCTACTTAAAACAGCCTCCCCTCCCACCCTAGAGGGGGGAGGGCACCAAAAGCAAAATGCAGAGGCTACCTTTGCTTTGAGGAAGACCAGAGGGAAGGAGGATGGACAGAGAGGATAAAGAGAGCTCAGGATGAGGGACTTTTGGGGGGGGGGAGGGAGAGAACTGCAGCTGGAAGCTTGAGAGAGTGGAGGGGAAGGCTTTGAGCTCCAATTTGGGGAATGCCATAGGAATATATAAAAGAGAGAAGCTTTTCATTGCAGAAAAAAAAAAAAACAGGGCAAGATTGAGGTTAGAGAGAACCAATGGGTAAGTAAGTAACTGCTTAACGTGGGTAGATCCTGTCCTTTGATCACCTTTTGCTTATCTCGGTGTTATTGACCTGTGACTTCACACCTGGACACTGCTGGAGCCCTTCCTCTTCTTGTTGTCTCCTGATTGGATCACCCTTAGCCCAAGGGAAAAGCCCCTCTCAGGTTCTCTGGGTATTGGTTGATGTCTTTTTGTTTTGACCTCTGGTTCTGTATGGACTTGTACCTCTGTCCCGCCTGGCACTGTTGATGGAACTTCCAGTCTCTCTTCTCCCACAGAGGCCTCCCCTGTCATGGAGAACAGTTGGATATCTGTCATACCAGGTAGGACGGGACACTGGATTATTTTAACCCCATTTTTTTTTTTTTTTAGAGTTTTTATTTCATTAAATGTGAATTTATTTTTTCCTCCCTTTCTCCATACATATTTGTTAGAAAAGTTTTGCTTTTTTTTTAACTTAAAAAAAGCACTTTTACTCACTTTAAACAAACTCCACTTTATTTATTTATTTATTTTTTTAATTTTAAGGTCCACTGAAGGAGCTCTTTCAAGATTCTTGGTAAAAAGGCATTGGAGAGAGGGGTAAAGGGTGAACATTTTACAAAATGTATTTCATTTTTGGAAATACTAGCTATATAAAATAGCAGTGGCAAGACTTACATTTTGAAATGGAAATTTAGAAAGCAGAATTGACTTATTTTACTTTAAGTAGTGATTTGTATAAGCTCTTCTAAAACTAGTTATTAACGGGTAAGACCTTTGTGTAATCCCCACAGTACCTCCTTGCTGGAACCTTGCCAGGTGCAATCAAGCAAAATCTCAGCTTCTTTGCCTGACCAGGCAACCGACTCACCTCCAGGAGAGCTGTCTTTTTTTTTCCCCCCCTAAATTGGATTATAGGTCAGGTGATTAATACCTGCAATTAGGAAATGTGTATGAGAATGTCCAGATAGATAGGTTTCCTCTGAAAACTAAAAATTAGATGAGTGAATGGCAGTCATTCTGCCAAATTTTGATTGCATTGTTTTGGTAAAACTTATTTTATTAACTTGGTTGTTTAAAACTTTGTTCTGTCAAACATTTGTTGAAATCCTGCTTTGTGACTAATGATGATAATAATTCATACTTAGATGGCAGAGAGGTAAGATTCCTTTCACTTCTTAAAATTTATTGTTGCTGTTATTCATTTGTTGTAGTCCTGTCTAACTTTTCCTGACCCTATTTGGTGTTTCCTTGGCAAAGATACTGGAGTGAATTTGTCATGTTACAGATAAGGAAACTGAGGCAAACAGCATTAAATGACTTGCTGAGACTCACACAGCTAGTAATGTTAAGTGTCTGAGGCCATATTTGAACTTAGGTCCTCCTGACTCCAAGGTTGCTGCTCTCTATCCACTACACCACCTAGCTGTCCCACTCCCTATTTAAATTTGAGATTGTTTTCCAGATCTTTATTCAGAGAAGTTCAATTTTATTTTAGTACTATTTTCCTCTCCTCCCCTTTTCTCTACCCCCTGCCAGCTAGTGCCTAAGAATTCATGCTATTATTAAAGAAAAATATTTTAAATATATTATTGTAATTAGAATGATTAAATTGCAAAATGAATAAGCAGAAGGTACCTGCCATTGTTAGTGATTCCTCCCTCCCTCCCTCCTTCCTTCCTTCCTTCCTTCCTTCCTTCCTTCCTTCCTTTTTTCTTCCCTCCCTTCCTCCTTCCTTTCATCTTCCCTTCCATCCTCCCTCCCTGCCTCCCCTCTCCCTCTTCCCCTCTTTTCTTCCTTCCTTCCAGATTACTCTGTGTATATTTTGTGTTCACTTACCTATGTTCCTATTATCGCCTCTTCCTTCTCCCCCCCCCCCCAATAAAATATAAGCCTCTTCTGGGTAGAGAATGTTGCCATTTTTGTATTTGTATCTCTAGTAACTAGTAAAATGCCTGACAGATACATAGTAGAGATTTTATAATCATTGAATTGAAAGAAAGACAATCCTAAACCCATTCATTTTACAGCTGAGGAAACTTAGAAAGATTGAACAATGTACCTGTGAATCACAAAGCTAGCCAGAATCCTGGCTGTGATTTTGATAGCATGGCTTCCCCTCAGAAATTTCAGCTTAAAACCTGCAGGTCTTGAATGAGAAGCAGAGGAGTTTCAGTTGCAATTGTATGCATTTAACTAGCTGGCTGACTTTAGGCCAATGGCTTTATTTCAGGGCCTTAGATTTTAGGGAGGCAGTGTGGTAGAATGGAATTGTAGGTTCAAATTGTTACCTCTTGGAGGGGTAGAATGCACCTATAATTAGAGAGAGAAGAGGAAATTAGACTCTTGAGCTCAGGAATTCAAGCTGAACACACTAAATTCTGCACCAATATGGTGGGCCCATGGTGGGAATGGGGATGGGGGCACCAGGTTACCAAGGGAGGGACAAACCAGAGCAGTGAAATCTCCCATGTAGCTCAGTAACTGTAGGATTGGGCTCATGAGTAGACCCCTGTGTTTTAGTATGGATGAAACAGGGAAACCCAGACCTTGAAAAAACAAATTTAAAAAAAAGCAAAATATTTATGATATTATGAATTTAAAGAAGTCACATAAATCTTCTCTTCTGTAAAAATGAGGGTGTTGAATGAAAGAACAGAGCACTTGAATTCTGTAACTCTATGTAATGAAGAGGTCAGACCAAATAATCTTTAAGATGTTTTCTAGCCTTGTGCAGTAAGATAACTGTATAGATATGTATACATGTATTATATTTGCCATATAATTTATCCTATCTAGCATGTATTAGATTACCTGTCATCTAGGGGTGGGGGGTGGGGGGAAGGAAAGGAAAAGCTTGGGAAAAAAAAAGTTTTTTTTTGCAAAGGTCAATGTTGAAAGGTCACTCATGTTTTGTAAATAAAAAGCTTTATTAAAAAAAAAAGTTTTCTATCCTTAACATCCAATAAACATGTACGTGTGGTCCTGGATTCCATTTCCTCCAGAGGAAATTCAGAAATAAGATTATTATAGATGGATAACCATTATTAAGTTGAAGGAAAGAATTATATGGTTGGGGGTGGGGGAGGAGAGGAGGAGAAGATTCAGTTATTAAGGGACAATTCCATGTATTTAGATTGGTGGGATGTGTGAATTCTCCATACTTGACACATCCATATTCAAGTGGAAACACGTCAAAAGCAAAGCATTCCAAAGCCATTATAAATAACTTTTGGGGATCATTTGCTACTTTGGATTCTCCATGGCACCAGCCCTTTCCCTCAGTACAGATAATTAAAAGTTGACTGTATTTAAAATTTAAAAAAGGCTGCCACCTTAGCCCTGGGGGCATACATATTGTATTAAAGGCCTGGTATGTCCATTTGTGTTAGTACTGGAATTTTTGGCATGGTTTGGTGACATACCAGCTTTTGCTAAACAGATATTTTTAGTATGAAGTTTAAGCATGTAAACGACGCCTCAGTTTTGTGAGGGAGAGAATGGACTTTGACTTCTAATGCTTCTAATGTATTTCTGGATTATTTCTGGAATAACAAACTCCTAGTAAGCTTTCTCTCTCTTACTTGTGACTCCAGGCCTTGGAATTTGTGCTTTTGAAACAACAAACCTCTTCTTCCTTCATCCTCCCTCCTTTCACCAAAAAAGGGAAAGGGAGGGGAACCCAAGAGTGGAACCCTTCTACAATTCTTAGAAACAGTTTTTACAGGAAAGTGTCTATGTTGGATGAAAGATTCACATGATTTGTAGGCAGTCGGTCTACAGCATTTAATAGCCTTATTGTTTCTAAGTATAAGGCAGAAATTTCTCTGGAATTCCTAGAAAGGGAGGGAGAGCCACACACAAACTACCCAGTAAAGTCAATAAGGCTTCGTATTCAGTGAGTGGTTCTGAAGGGGGTGGGGGCCAGGGTGGGAGGGGCAAGGAGAGGGGGAAGGAGAGGTAAACCAAAGGAAGCCTGATTTTATTACCTGTCTTATTTAATGCTGTCAAACAGACCTGTTTATTTGGCTTGGGAATGTTCCTACTACTTTAAATTCTGTATTTATTGAATCCTAAGTGTGCTAGGTACTAAGGGAGATACAGAGATAAATGAGACCAGGTCCTGACATCTAGGGATTTTTTTATCTAGTAGGTACACCAAATTCAATAAACATTTCTTAGGTACCCATTATCTATGTGCAAGGAAAAGTACCAAGATAAGAAAGGATATAAAAAAAAGCTGATAGAAGGGAGGGCCAATAATGTAAGTGATCACCAAGATCTCCAAGTAAAATAACTTAAGAAATGTGAAGGAGGTAATCACTTTTACCTGTGAAGGAGGAAAGCACTTTTACCTTGAGATATGGGGAAAGGATTTATGGGAGCATTTGTTTCTTGGGTCTTGAAAAATGGAGGGTCAGTAATTGATTGGAGATTTTGAGAGTGGAGAAATGAATCTTCCCAAGTGAGAAGGGGACAAATCACAGTGAGCAAATAGTTAAATTAGGGATAGAATAGCTCTAGAGAAGATCTGTCCAGTTTTGTGGGAATTTAGATTACTTGAATAAAAGTAGTGTAAGTTAAAATAGGAAAAGTAGATTGGAAGGCAGTCTTAGGATAAGCAGATTTAGAGCTAAAAGGAGTCAATGTCATCTAGTCCAGTTTCTGTTTTATGGATGAGGAAACTGATACCCGGTAGGGAAATTGATGAGCCAAAGTTATACAGGTCAAAAGTGGTAGAGATTAGGGCAACTAGATGGTGCAGTGGATAGAGTACCAGCCCTGAAGTCAGGAGAACCTGAGTTCAAATTTGGCCTCAGACACTTAACACTTTCTAGCTGTGTGATCCTAGGCAAGTCCCTTAACCCCAATTGTCTCAGCAAAAAAATAAAATAAATTTAAAGAAAAAGTGGTAGAGATGGTACTAACTCAAGTTCTCTGACCCCAAATCCTTCTCTTTATCCTCAAAAGACTATGAAATAGTCTCAACATAAAGGTATAAGTAAGGTAATATTTTTGAACCCATTGAATTAAAACTGGTCTTATTAATGCAAAAATAGAAAAATTGGTATTTGAACCTAGAGTTTGGAATTCTAAATCCTATGCTTTTTTGGCCCCCACCAGAATGTCTTTAAGAGACTTTTTCTCTCTAAGGCTCTCATGACATAATAAGCTGTATCTCTGGGTTCAAATGTCTTATAGTCTCTTCTTGCCATGTATATAGATACAGTAGTGTTTGGTTTTTCATATTTTGTCAATAAGCTGACCACAGGATTCTAAAACATAAAATTAATTATTTTTATGTCTTCTCAGTTGTATTATCAATTGATTTCTTTAAAAAAAAAGTTTTACTCAGACATTTTAAATTTGGTTTCACAAATGCTAATGTGTATACATATATACATATATGTATATACACTTTTATGTTTAATATACATTATATTTATGGCATATACTTACATATACATACATATATATATATATATATATATCATACATGTATAAAATTGTTCAGGTGAGTGTTCAACATTTGGGTCATATACCTTTCAGAATCTGGGTTTTGTACTTGATAGGTACTTAGTATAGAACAGAATGAGGTTAATCCTTTTGATTTGAGATGTAGGAGTTGTTAGTCCCAATTCTTCATGTTACTAATCTCAATACTTTCACACAAATAAGTTGCACTAAAGCAGTACAGAAATTTTTAGAAAGAAAAAAATAAATTTATGAAGAATGTCTTGTAAAATATTTTGAAAGAAAGTGTTATTCATGAGTACTCCAATTTAAAAACCAAGTTTAACCACAATAAATACTGTCCTCACTGATAAGAACATATACCCAGGAATCTCTGTTTATATTTTATAGAAAGTCTGTTTATTGGGTCCATATCAACCTTTAAAACATGTGGTCAGTTTTTGCTCCAAGGGTTTGGTTACAAGGCCATGGAGAAAGGGGCCGTTGTAAATATCTCAGATGCTCACATCTCTCTTTCTTGGTGGGATAGTTAGGTGGTTTCAGTGGATAGAGTGAGCACAAGTGTTATCTTCCTGCGTTCAAAGCTAGTTTTAGATACTTACTAGTTGTGTGATCTTGGGCAAGCCACTTAATCCTTGTTTGCCTCAGTTTCCTAATCTGTAAAATGATCTGGAGAAGGAAATGGCAAACAACTCTGGTATTTTTACTAAGAAAACTGAAAATGAGAAATAAAGAGTGGGATAACAAATGAAAAGATTTAACAACAGTAACAGTTTTTCTCAGTACCGAGAATATCAAAGATGGGCAGTTTCCCTGCTGCCAATAGAACTGAAAAGACTCTTTGATGTCCATCTAGTCCAACTTCTGTTTTATGGATGAGGAAACTGAGACCCAGTAGGAAAATCGATTAGCTAAAGCTACACAGGTCAAACGTGGTAGAGATGGGACTAACTCCGGTTCTCTGACCCCAAATTGTGCTCTTTCTATGAATAGTTTCAGAATATATAAAGAGATAAGAGAGATAATGTTCTCAAATTCATTGAATGTTGTAGTAATCAACTGGTGGAGTAGCTATATATATATATATATATATATATATATATATATATATATATATACATATATATGTATGTATACACACACACACACATATATATGAGGTATCTTTTTAAAATAAATTACTGCATTTTTAAAAAGTTGGTATTGTAGTGCAAAAAGTTTTTTAAAAAAGTTTTGAGGCAGTAACTCCCTAGATTTATGAAAATAACTGTGGCAGTTTGTGCAAAAGGGTGCGACCAGCAGGTGGCTTCAGGCAGTGGGCCTCCCAGGGTTATTGTACTTTGGAGGAATAATCACCAGTTTTGCAAGAATCTGACTGAATCTTATCAATTCATTCAGAGGTGATTAACCTCCAGGAAGTTGCTTTCTGCCACCCAAAAGCCTAGGAGAGACAGACAGATTTATAAAACACAATGACAAATAAGTTACTTTTAAATGTCGGATTATAGTGACTGGGATAATTATTTCCTGTCCAGAGTACTCCCTTTGTTGTTGGTGTCTAAGTAGAGAGCATTAGGCTTTGTCAGGAAGACCTGAGTTCACTTAAAGCTATATAACCCTCTATTTACTTCATTTTCTTCAGCTGCAGAATGGGGATAATAATAGCACCTCAGAAGGAAGCTAGGGACATTTTTTTTTTAATATTAGCTTTCGATTTTTCAAAATACATGCAAACATTCATAACATGAATTAACATTGATTTTGCAAACCTCGTATTCCACATTTTTTCCCTTCCTCCCTCTTTCCTCTTCCCTTAGACAGGAAGCAATCCAATTTAGGTTGAACATGTGCAATTCCTCTAAGCAAATTTTAAATAGAAACAAAAACATTTTTCATGCTATGTCAGAAAAATCAGATCAAAAGCAAACAAACAATAACAACAGTAACAAAAGACAAAAATGCTATGCTTTGTTCCACAAGTCTCCATAGTCCTTTCTCTGGATATGGATGGCTCTCTCCCATCACAAGTCTATTGGAATTGCCTAGGCTCCAATATTGAAAAGAGCCACTTTCATCAGAATTGATCCTGACATAATCCTTGCTGTTGCTGTACAATGTTCTCTTGGTTCTATTTACTTCCCTCAGCATTAGTTCATGTAAGTCTTTATAAACTTTTCTGAAATCAGTCTGTTCTTTATTTTGTATAGAATAATATTTCATGACATTCATGTGCCATAACTTACTCAGCCATTCCCCAGCTGATGGGTGTCCACTCAGTTTCCAATTGAGGTCAAGGACTTTTTAAGGCAGAGATGAGACATTTCAGCAGTGAGAGAAGCCTGAGGAAAGTAAGTCCCCCCCCAAGTGGGAGATGGCATATAATGGATGGAAAATTGAATAGTGGATAATGTGACTGGAATATGAGACAAATGTTAGAAAGGCTGAGAAGATAAACATAAATGCCAAATAGAAGTTTGTTTTTTGTTCTTGAGGTTGGAGAATTCTATTGGATCTTCTCAAGAATAGGAATAACATGGTTAGACCTGTGTTTTATTCGTGAAGGCAGCAAGTTGTATGATAGATAGATAGACAGATAGATAGATAGATACTTTATATAACTTTATATCTTTTTTTTTAATTTTTTATTTTATTTGCATAACATGTGTGGGTAATTCTTCAACAATAACCCTTACATAGCTTTCCGTTACAAATTTTTCCCCCCAACTCCCCACCCCTCCCCTAGATGGCAGGATATCCACTACATGTTCATTATGTTAAAATATTGGCAAATCGAATATATGTATACATATTTCCAAACTTATCATTGGTGTGCAAGAAAAATCTTATCTACACAAACGATATATCAGATAAAGGAAACACAATGTAAGCAAACATCAATCAAGGAGTATGAGAATGTTATGTTGTGGTCCACATTTCGCATCCCTCTCTCTGGGTGTATATGGCTTTCTTCAGTGAACATTTGGAGGTGGTTTGAAACATTTCATTGTTGAAGAGAGCCATGTCCATCAGAATTGATCGTCATATAGTACTGTTGTTGTCGTGTATAATGATCTCCTGGTTCTGCTCATTTCACTCAGCATCAGTTCATGTAAGTCTCTCCAGGCCTCTCTGAAATCATCTTGCTGGTCATTTCTTACAGAACAATAATATTCCATAACATTCATATACCATAATTTATTCAGCCATTCTCCAATTGAAGGGCATCCATTCAATTTCCAGTTTCTAGCCACTACAAAAAGGGCTGCCACAAACATTCTTGCACATGTGGGGCCTTTTCCTTCCTTTATGATTTCTTTGGGATATAAGCCCAATAGAAATGCTGCTGGGTCAAAGGGTATGCATAGTTTGATAACTTTTTGAGCATAGCTCCAAATTGTTCTCCAGAATGGCTGTATCCGTTCACAGCTCCACCAACAATGCATCAGTGTCCCAGCCCTCCCACAACCCCTCCAACATTCATCATTAACTTTTCCTGTCATTTTAGCCAATCTGACAGGTGTGAAGTGGTGTCTCAGGGTTGTCTTGATTTGCATTTCTCTGATCAATAGTGATTTGGAGCACCTTTTCATATGACTATAAATAGTTTTAATTTCATCCTCTGAAAATTGTCTGTTCATATCTTTTGACCATTTATTGATTGGAGAATGGCTTGAATTTTTATAAATATGAGACAATTCTCTATATATTTTAGAGATGAGACCTTTATCAGAACCCTTAAATGTAAAGATGATTTCCCAATTTATTGCTTCCCTCCTAATCTTGTCTGCATTGATTTTGTTTGTACAAAAACTTTTTAACTTAATATAGTCAAAGTTATCTATCTGGTTTTCAATTAAGAGTTCCAGTTCTTCTTTGGACATAAATTTATTCCATCTCCAAAGGTCTGAGAGGTGAACTATATTACATTCCTCTAATTTACTTATAGTATCACTCTTTATATCCAGATCATGAACCCATTTAGATCTTATCTTGGTATGTGGTGTTAGGTGTGGGTCAAGCCCTAATTTCTTCCACACTAGTTTCCAGTTTTCCCAGCAGTTTTTGTCAAATAGTGAATACTTATCCCAAAAGCTGGGGTCTTTGGGTTTATCAAAAACCAAATTGCTATAGTTATTGCCTAGTTTGTCTTGTGATTCTATCCTATTCCACTGATCGACTACTCTATTTCTTAGCCAGTACCAAATGGTTTTGATGACCGCTGCTTTATAATATAGTTTTAGATCTGGTACAGCAAGGCCACCATCGTCAGCCTTTTTTTTCATTAATCCCCTTGAAATTCTTGACCTTTTGTTTTTCCAAATGAACTTTGCTACTATTTTTTCTAGATCTGTAAGATAATTTCTTGGAAGTTTGATTGGTATGGCACTAAATAAGTAAATTAGTTTGGGTAGTATTGTCATTTTTATTATATTCGCTAGTCCTACCCATGAGCATTTTAAGTTTTTCCAATTGACTAGGTCTGATTTGATTTGTGTGGAAAGTGTTTTGTAATTTAGTTCATATAGTTCCTGACTATCCCTTGGCAGATAAATTCCCAAATATTTTATACTATCAACAGTTACTTTGAATGGAATTTCTTTTTGTATCTCTTGCTGCTGAACTTTATTGGTAATATATAAAAATGCTGATGATTTATGTGGATTTATTTTGTATCCTGCCACTTTGCTAAAGGTGTGAATTGTTTCTAGTAGTTTTTTAGTTGAGTCTCTAGGATTCTCTAAGTATACCATCATGTCATCTGCAAAGAGTGATAATTTGGTTTCTTCACTACCTACTCTGATTCCTTTTATCTCTTTTTCTTCTCTTATTGCTAAAGCTAACATTTCTAATACAATATTAAATAGTAATGGTGACAGTGGGCAGCCTTGTTTCACTCCTGATCTTATTGGGAATGGTTCTAGTTTGACTCCATTACATATGATGCTTGCTGAAGGTTTTAAGTAGATACTACTTATCATTTTAAGGAAAAGCCCATTTATTCCTATACTCTCCAGTGTTTTTAATAGGAATGGGTGTTGGATTTTATCAAAGGCTTTTTCTGCATCTATGGAGATAATCATATGATTTTTATTAATTTGGTTATTAATATAATTGATTATGCTAATAGTTTTCCTAATATTGAACCAGCCCTGCATTCCTGGTATAAATCCTACTTGGTCATGATGTGTTATCCTGGGGATGACTTTCTGTAATCTTGTTGCTAAAATCTTATTTAAAATTTTTGCATCAATATTCATTAGGGAAATGGGTCTATAGTTTTCTTTCTCAGTTTTCTCCCTACCTGGTTTAGCTATCAGCACCATATCTGTGTCATAGCAGGAATTTGGTAGTATACCTTCTTTCCCTATTTTTTCAAATAGTTTATATAGTATTGGGATTAATTGTTCCTTGAATGTTTGGTAAAATTCACATGTAAATCCATCTGGTCCTGGAGATTTTTTCTTAGGGAGTATAACTTTATATCTTATATGTAACCTTATATAACTGGATGTAGCAAGCCTAAGTGATGGGGGTGGGATGGTGAGGTGGGGAGATGAGGAGGGAGAGGGGAGAAGGTCTTGCTCTATGATTGCATCTAAAGGAGATTTTTGAACGTGGCAATGATAGAAAAGAACACTTCTGAGTTTATGGAAGAAAATATAGGTATTACTAGACAGTATGGGTAATTAGGGATGCATTATTTTCTAGGGAAACTAGATATTTATGATTTTATTACAGAAGATGCAATAAGTGTAAGAACAAAGTGTCTAGGTTAAAGAGAAATTTGTTGGGAACAATAGAACTAGGTTTCTAAGGACACAGTGAAGTGGGGAGATTGGAATGTGATGAAGATTTAGGAGTTGTACTATTGAAGTAGAAAGGGATGAGAGAATAGTTTATGGTAGAAGGAGAATGGAGGTACTTTGTTCCAGCTCTAACTTCATTTACTTAACAATTTCTGGACTTCAAAACTAGAAAACGATATGAAAGTAAAAACAATATCTGTCAGTACTTCTTAGTGAAATTTTTCATCAATAGAAAACAATTCAAAATTGAGCATGGAAGAACCAAGAGATATTCATTAATTAACAAGAATTTCTATGTGCCAAGCACTGGAGATATAAATCTAAAACCAAAACAGTCCCTGTCTACAGGGAGCTTTATAGGGAAATATATTAAAAAGTCAGCAATTACTCTATATGTACATATATACATACATACATATATATACACACACACATATACATTATATACATACATAGGATTGTAGGGAAGGCCTCTAATGGCTGAGGAAATTTTGAAAGGGTTCTTTTAGGATATAGCATCTTGGATGAGTCTTTATAGGAACTGAGAGCTCCAAGAAATGGAGATGAGGAAGCAGGGCATTCTAAGCATGCAAAGGTGCACAAGCAAGAGATGGGATGTGTATGGAGAACAGTAAGGAGGCCATTTTGGTTGATATATGGAGTATGTTGAGAGGGGGAAAAATGCATTATTGTAAAGATAGACTGAGATGCTTTAAATTCCAGACAGAAGGATTTAAATTTTATCCTAAAGGTGATGGGAAGCTACTAAGGCTTCTCAGGCAGAGGAGTGACATGGTCAGATCTGTGATTGAGGAAATTCAGTATGGCAGGAGGACTGGAAAGGGGAGATACTGGAAGACAACTATGAAGAGAGATGATGATTGAATCTGTGTAATTATTGAGGTCACCAACAGAAATAGTGTGGAGGGTCTCTGCAGTACACTCCTGCATAGGGAGCAGGATGTACAAAGGTGACCAGGAAGGATCTGTCCAACAGGTAAGAAGAAAAACAGGGAAGAACATTGTCATGAAAATGAAGGGAGTATCTAGAAGGACTGTATCAAATGCTGCAGAATTCAAGAAGGATTAGAATGGAGAAAAGGCAATTTTTTGAGAGAGGAGTTTCAGTTGAGTGGTATGGGCAGATGCCAGATTCTAAGTTAGTGGGAAGTGAGAAATTGGCATCAGTGATTTGAGATAGCTTTCCCTAAAAGTCTGATTCAGAAAGATTATAAAGCCATTAGATTTTATGAGATAATAGCTTGAGAATATGGCAGAGTAAAATGAAGATTGCTTTGTTTTGTTTTTAGATAGAGATCTAGATTAAAAACAGCAGGGAGGAGCTATTAGATAAAGTGAGGTTCACACTTAGGGAGAAAGAATATACCCAAAGGAGGTTTTTAGGCAAAGGCTAGATGAATACTTGTTGCTCAGTTAGCCAGCCCCCAAAAACCTTTTTTTGGTTTTGGGGGGCATAGATTGGTACAGATGGCCTTTGAGACCCTTACAACTCTGAATTTCTAGGATTCTTTGGCCATATATACCTTCTCATGTCTATTAAAATTTTAAGAATGGTTTATGTCAGACTGAAATTACCCTTGAATGAATATGGGAGGGAACAAGCAAGCTTTTAAAACTAGTGATTTTTTTAAAGAACTGCATTTCCCCATTTTACCCAGACTAGAGTGTCAGGGCTACTCATTTACCCCAGCAATCCCACTTTTGATCAGCCTGGGAGCTTTAATCTACTCTGTTATCAATTTGGACTGGTTTGGCCCCTCCCTAGGCAACCTGATGATCCCTGTTCCTGGAGGCTCACACTATATAGAAGCAGAATTTACTGTAGACAATCAAACGGTTTCTGCTCAGAATTCTTGAGCTCAAGAAATCTTCCAGCGTTAGGCTACCCCAGTAGGTAGGATTAAAGGTGTGCCAGTATGCTCCAACTCATAGGTGATTTTCTCCTGCAGAGCGTAGGCTGTTCCATGAACAAGATACTTATTCTCTTGACACCAGACATTTTCTGTCTAGAATACTCGGTTTTTGATTTGCAGTTTGAAAGATCTGAGTTCAAAACCAACCTCAGACACTTAACTGGTTTTGAGACAAGTCATTTAATCTGTTTGCCTCAGTTTCCTTTGTAAAATGAGGATAATAAAAGTACCTCTTTCCGGGGTTGTTGTGAGGATCAAATGAAATAGTAATTGCAAAGGGCTTAATATTTATTTATTATGTGCCTTGAACATAGTAAACACAATATAGATGTTTACTATTATTACCATCACTACTACTATTACTACTACTTCTACTACCACCACCACCATTACTACTACTACTACCACCATCACTACTATGAATGACCACTTACTATTACTATTTCTACTATCACCATCAACACTTTTACTACCACCACCACTAACTACTACTACTTTTACTACCACCACCATCACTACTATGACTACTTACTATTACTACTACT
>JAJPUD010000128.1:20233-33526 GCA_023553655.1 Myrmecobius fasciatus
ACTACTACTACTACTACTACTACTACTACTACCACCACTAACTACTACTACTACCACTAACTACTATCACTACCACCACCACCACTACTACTACCACCACTAACTACTACTACTACCACCACTACTACTACCACTACCACCACCACCACTACTACTACTACCACTACCTCCACTATTACTACTACTACCACTACTATTACTACCACCACTAACTACTACTACCACCACCATTACTACTACCATTACCACCACTACTACTACTACCACCACCGCTAACTACTACTACCACCACTACGATTACTACCACCACCACTACTACTACCACCACCAACTACTGCTACTACTACTGCTATTACTACTACCAATACTACAACTATTACTACCCCTACTCTTCTTCTTCCTCCTATTACTACCTTCCTTGTCTTCCTTTTAAGTTCCAGCAAAAATCCTGTCTTCTACAGGAAGCCTTTCCCAGTTTCTCTTAACTGCAGTGCCTTCCCTGTGTTGACTGTTTCTTATTTTTATCCTGTATATAACTTGTTTATGCACATTTGTTGGCTTGTTGTCTCCTTTATTAGACTATGGACTCCTTGAGGACAAGAACACTTTTTGGTCCCTTTTTGCATACCCTCTGCTTAGCATCATGCATGCTACCTAGTAGGCATCTAATAAAAGCAAGTTGACTCATTTATTCTGCACAGTGATCTAAGGGAAAGTGTTTTAACAGTCAGTCATAGAACAACAGAATAGATTTTTGTGTTGCCAAGATTATGTCAGAGAAGTGCAGTCTGTTAAGTTAGTATGGTTGTGCACATGTCCTGGATGGGCACCGGAGATGAAGGCAGTGACGTGGACACCAAATTGGAGGAGAAGGAGGAATTTGGGCTGAATCCTATTTAGGAATATCTGTCATCCTCCCAATGGTTCCTTACTTTTTACCTCCTCCAAAGCCCATCTTTTAGGGGCAGCTAGGTGTTGCAGTGGATAGAGCACCAGCCCTGAAGTCCGGAGGACCTGAGTTCAAATCTGGTCTCAGATACTTAACATTCCCTAGCTGGGTGACCCTGGGCAAGTCACTTAACCTCAATTGCCTCAGCAAAAAAGTAAAAAAGCAAAGCCCATCTTTTAAACAGTGACATCCTCCCTTGTGACTGAAGTTGATCCTACACCACTGTCTTAGCAGAATTAGAATGAGAGATTTCTAGAATAGCCTTGGAATGATATGATGATGGACATATCTTGTAAAATGGCATAAAAGAGAGATGCCTGTGATCAGAAAAGGAGAGTTTACCATGTGTCGACAGTGAAAGGTAATAGATGAATACCAGCGTCAGAAGGATTTCAAGATTTAGGACTGAAAAAGACCTTAGAATTATCTTTTCCAACAAGGAATGTTACAGATAAGGATGCTGAGGAATGCTCTGGAGTTGAAATGCCTTATCTCTGATCATATTAGTGAGGAAGTAGCAAATCCATGCTTTTTCCACCAAGAATTAGGAAAAGAACCAGAAGGTCTCTAATGTGATGTGTAGATTGTACATGGAAAATTTGTGGAAATAAATGAGTAACAACTGCAGGATGAGATATAAATGGATTGCTGGTACCCTATCTATTAAATAAAAGAGAGAATCATGCAAACATGTATTTGTGTTTGTGCATAATAGTAAAAATTATTTGAAATAAAATCTTAATTGATACAATTAATGTCAATTATGAAGTAAGCTTCTAAATCAGGGCTAGTGCTTAAATTTTTGTGTCATGGATATTGCAAAGGTTTTGAGCCTACATTAGGAACTACTGTAGTCTAAATAAATCCTAACATTAAATGTAATATAATTTTTAATATTCAAAAATTAAATTTTGAATATTAAAAATTATATTACAAATGAATCTATTCACACACATATAGAATTTTAAAAAATGGATCTATTTCTTTACTAATGCAGACAAGTGTCTTATTAGTAATATATTGGGCTTAGGGAATTTCTGGGATCCATGAAAGGATAAGCCACTTGTCTAGAATTACATGGGTAGTATGTGTTACTAGAAGGACTTGAACTAGGTCTTTTTTTTTAATCTCCAGAGCAAGGTCTCTGGTATTCTCAGTTATAGTTATTTGTCATCTACCTATATCTAAATATAACTTTACTTAGGGCAACTTAATTACTCCTAGATTTTATTATTTTGCTTGATGTGCATAAATTAATACAATAGACCACATCATAACTATTTCTGGTTCTTCAGAAGGCCTCTGTTTTATAGTATGTTTTATCTATCTATCTATCTACATACACACATACACATATATTATATATATGTTAATATATAATATATATATATTATATGTACATATCTATTATATATGTATGTGTTTATTAAGTACTAAGGGAAGTATTTGATTTTAAAACATTCTACTAAATTTTGTCTTTAGTAAAATGTTACTCTTTCAGTAGTCTTTATTATAATGAGTTTATCAGATTAGCTGATTGCCAATTAGGGGAGAGCCTGGTTGGCTCTTTAGAGCTGAGGTGTGGAGAATTGGGGTGGGAAGAACAGGAAGCATGTTGGTAGCCAGCCTTGGGTGGGGGATGGAGAAGGACTTGTTGAAGGGGTAGATGATGAAGGAGAGAGGGGGCCCAGTGGGAGCTTTGTTCTCTAGGGGGAAAGGAACTTGAGACTTTTAGGTCAGAGCTCTTTTGGTTTCCAAGGCTAGGGTTTCTTCTGTTCTGGCATTTAATCCATTTAGATGCTAATGAGAAGAATCTACACTATATGGATTCATTCCTTTATTTTAACTGAAGGTAGCATACATCCTGATGACTGACATTTATGGAGTACTTTAAAGTTTTCAAAGTGCTTTGCATGCATTATTATCTCATTTTGAGTCTCACAACAACCCTGTGAGTAGGGTGCTCTTTCCATTTCATAAATGAGAAAATGTACGTTTGGCAGGTTATAAGTGCATGCTAGTAGCTACCAAAGGCAGGATTAGAATTGAGATCTTATTCATTCTAACTTGAGCATTCTTTCTGTCATGCCAGGTAACACTGCTTTTCTAGTGTACTTTATTCTAGCATAGTTTATATGTGTCAATTCCCCCAACTAGACAGATAAATCTAAAGCTCCTCTCAAATCTAAAATTTTTGGATTTATATATGAGTTACTATTTGAAAGGATTCCTTAAGATGGCTGTTCATAAAATGGTAACTTTAGATCGATAGCCTTTTAATCTACATTGTCTAAATTCTTTTTTGTTTCTGTCATAATCCTTGGCTGTCCTTGGGATCATAAGATTTATGGAAGGATCTTGGGATATTGAGAGTACTTCTTACTCTAGACATTTTTGTAGTTCTAGTTTAGTCTTCTCTACAAGTTTCTTTTCTGGGCCATTGTTTATATAGTATTCAGTGTAATAAATTGTAACTCATTGGAGAGCCAATAACATGAATAAAGGGAAATTTTTTGACTGTCCTTCCCTCCTCTCATCCATGACATATTTGTTTTAAAACACAGATTCTCAACCTGAGGTCTATGAACTTGTATAATATTTGGATAGCTATATTTTGATGTAATTGACCTCTTTTGCTTTATGTATTTATTTAAGAGTGCTTTTTCAGAGATAGGATCCATATTGCCCAAAGAGTCTTCTTCACAAAAAAAAAAGGTTAAGAACTCCTTCTGTAGGAGAGAGATAGGTATTCTGAGTTATTTAAGGAATAGGAGCAAGGAGAGTTCAGAATTTGTTGAGGATGAGAAGTGCATGAAGTGATGAAACTATTCCATACCCATGTTATAGTTGGGTAATGGGGATATTAGATGATTTTTGTGTTTGTATAAGGATGAGTATATCAAGTATATAAGGAGGGAATTTGTTTGGTGTGAAAATACAGGGAACAAAAGTATATTGTCACTCCTTAGAAATAGCTCTTGGATCCTTTTAAGTCAGTGAATCATAAATGCTTGGCACATAGTAGGCAGTTCATAAATGTTTTTTGACTGCTGCTTGATTGAAATAACCCTTGGATAATTGGATTGCTCTTTTTTATTTGAGTATGATGGCCAGAGGAGGATGCCTATCCCAGGATTTCTATAGGTGTATGGATTGAGAAAGAAATACACTTTTCTATGCCATCTTTCTTCTCTGACATGCATCAAAATTCACAATCCCATAATAAGCCTGAGTTCTTTTATGCTTAGAATGATATATCTTGCTTTCAGTTTAATTCTCACATACCATCTATGGAAGCAAATCCTGTAGGAAAAGGACCAGCCATTCCCAATGATTGCCAGTCAACTACCATTCACGGGGCAGGAAAGACAGTATTGCTGGGGGGAAAAACAAAAAACAAAAAAACGAATTAGTTGTATTATGGTCACAGGGTTGCCAAGAAATACAGGTTCTTAAGCATCAAATTGTCAGTCAATAAGTATCCTGAAGTATCAATGCACCATGAGGTGAAGAGATAAGATAGATACAGCAAGTGCTTGATCCTCACTCCCATCAATTACCATCTTCCCTCAGGACCTTGATGGAGACAGGTTAATACCCATGATCCCAAGAGCCTAAATAATAATAGGATCCTCCAACTCATCTGACCTATCTCCAGCCTAGTCTCTTCAGCCAAATTTGAGGGGGAAAGTCATGCGGATAAGGACCCACTTTCATCATCATCATCATCATCATCATCAACCACCACCACCAACCAGTTTCCACCCACAGGTAGATGGGCACAGGAGCCTTGAGAATGACAGACAGATCCTATTTCCAGCCTAGTCCTCCTAGCCATCACTCAGTGAAGTTAGTCTTTTTTTCAGAAGAGAAAATGGATAGGATTTTTACCTAGAAATGGCCTTAAAAAGGAGACATTAACATCTGCTTTGTGGCTTTGCTTGCTCTAAGGATCATGAGACCTTTTTAGCTGACTTGCAACTGGAACCCACCATATGTTATCTTTCTCTCATTAGAATATGAGCTCTTTGTCTGTCTTATTTTATTATGTGTATCTCCAGCTCTTTACAGAATGCTTTGCACGTAGTAAGCACTTACTAAATGCTTTATTCATTTATAATTAGGAAATATATAAAAACAGAAGTAATGACAGTTGTTTTTAACTAAAGAAAATATAGCTCCTAAAAGGAACTGCAATCATTTTATTTAAAAAAATAAATCAGTTATTATTATTATTCTATTATTTGAACCCCAGTTATTGGAAGTTCAAGTAATATAGATTTTTAGATATCTGGTCTTCAATGTTTGAAATCAGTCTGTCAACAAGTATTTATCAAGCACTTATCATGTGCTTTTAGTTGAATCTCAGTCGCTGGAAATTCAAGTAATATAGTAATAGTAATAGTGCCAGGCACTATACTAAGTGCCAGGGATACAAAATAGGGTCAAAAATTGCTCCTGTTCTCAAATTTAATGGGGAAGATACCATGTAAGCAACTTTGTATAAATAAGCTATAAATGGGATACATTGTAGAAAATCAACAGAGAAAAGGCACTAGAATTAAAGGGGATCAGGAAAAGCCTGCTCTGGAAGGTGGGATTTCATCTGGGACTTGAAGGAAGCCAGGAAATACAGTAGTTAGAGATGAGGAAGGGGAAAATTTCAGGCTTGGAAGACAGCCTATGAAGTAAATGAAGGGTAGGAATGGCATGTCCTGTAGAACAGCCAGAAGACCAGTGCCTTTGGATGTCAAAGTGAGGTGTAGGAACACTGGAAAGGTAGGAAGGGACCCTAATTAGGGATCAATAAAGGAGTCATTAAAGAGGGGTAGAGTGAAATGAGGCATATGAGGAATGGCAATATGACAATGAGATTACACGCTCAGATCTGCCTTTTCACAAGATCAGTATGACTGCTAAATAGAAGATGGACTGGAATTGAAAGAGACAAAGTTACTAAGTCCCTGCTTGCTTTTAAACAATAAAATCAAAGCCAAGCTACTCTATCCCTTTTTGTCCCTTTCCCTTACCCCATTCCTTATTCTGTTCTCTGCCTGTTCAGTAGCTTTAAGGCCTCTCTTGAGCATTTCCCTGTTCCATATTTTTCTCATTCAATTAGTTAATCTGTAAGCATTTATTAAATGCCTACTAATGGACCAGATACTCTCTTAGTTTTTATAAGAGGCATAAAAATTAATCAATTTCTTACCCTCAAAGAACTTACATTCTGATGGAGAGATGAGGACAAGAAGTCCATATAGACCAAGTTGTATTGTATGACTGTGATGGAATACTACTGTGCTATAAGAAATGATGAGTTTGTGATTTTAGAAAAACATAGATTTGCATGAAATAATGAAAAGCAAAACGAACCAAACCAGGAGAAGTAAAATTGTATTTAGAAAATATTATTTTAAGAATAATTTGGAGTGAATGTCATTTTGACAATTATAAATACCCCAATTAACTAAAAGGGTATGTGAAATAAGATAACAATCTGCATCTAGAGAAAGAACTGATAAATAGAAGTATATGTAGAATGGTTTTATATATGTGTGTGTGTTTAGACTTATTTATGTCTAATGGTAGCCTCCTCTAAGGTGAAGGAGGAGGGAAGAATAAAAATGGGGAAAAAGCATAACTTTATATTTAAAAAAAATAGTTGTACCTACTTTGCAATTTTATATACAATAAGTTTAGAATAAAAACTTAAAAGTACATATAGAAATAAGTATAGCTTAAATAAAAAAAGTTTTACACATGCATGCATGTGTGTGTGTATGTGTGTGCATGTATGAATGAATACAGAGAGAAAAATAGTTAAAATAAAGGTAGTTTGCAAGGGAGGGCACTAGTTTGAAAGGAATCTAGCTTGGAGGGACTCAGGAAAGATTTCATGGAAATGATGGTACTGTGCTATGCCTTAAGGAAAGTGAGAGACCCAATGTGGCAGAGGTTAGGAGGTGCATTTGAATTGAGCTATGTGGTTTAGCCAGTGAAGAGAGGCACATGAGTATTAGTGTCATGTATGAGAAAGAGTAGGCCAATTGAACTGGATCCCAGAGTGTGGGAAAGGGTGTATTCAAATAAAGTTCTGTGGCTTATCTCCTAAAATTGAGTCTAATGACTTTGTCTCAGCAACACTGGATAGAAAGGTCAGAATCAGGATGTGTAAGGCTTAAAAAAAATAAACAAAAGGGTTTATATTTTTTCCTAGAGACAATAGGAGGCCACTGGTATTAAGTAAGAGGCCACTGTCATGGTCAGATCTATTAAGGGAAATTACTCTCCTAGCAACATGTAGGATGGATTGGAATGGGAAAGACTTGGTGACCAATAAGACTGTTGTAATAGTCAAGGTGAGAGGTGATGGGGACCTGAACTATGGTGGTGGTTATGTTAGAATGAGGTTATTAGTTTTGCTGCCCCCAGGTAATAGGGACAATACCTGTGAGTTCACTGATAATAGGGAAATTCCCTTTGCCAATGCAAAGTTAATACTTTCTCTGGTATTTTAGAGTCTCAGAGAGCTAATCTAGAAGTTAAGCAATTTATATATCATATAGTCAGGATGTGTCAGAACTTGCATATTTCTACCTCTGAGATCAGTTTTCTATTCATTATGACAAAGGCAAAAGCAACTGGTTAACTCAAAGAAATCAGAGGCATGTGTTTGAAAAGTATTGGGCCTCTATTTCCACAGAGTGGAGGGAGGAGTCTCAGGGATTTGGGAGATGATGAGGAGTTGGGTCCCAACTTAAGTCAAATTTTCTAAAGGTTTCAGCTATTTTCCTTTTTGGTCTTTGAGGAAAGAGGCAGGTGGCTGGCTCTGTGGGATATTATTTGTCTCCCTCCACCAACCACCCCCTGCATTATTCTCTCCAATCCCCAAGGAGCCCAGCTGTTTTCTCTATAACTTGCATTCCTATGGAGCTACTAGTCCTACATGAATTTCCCTTCAGTTAAAAATTTTCAAATTTTCCACTTTATTGATCCCTTTTGGATGCTAAGTTTTTGCTTGGACAGATTTGACCTGCAGGTGGGTCAGGATGTCATATTTGACCAGCAGGTATGTCAGGATATCTGTCTTATGTGTGTGTGTTCATAAATCTTGAAGTGCTACATAAATGGTACCCATCATCATTTTTGTTAATATTCATGGATCAAATGCTCAAGCCCTATCTGGAATAATCCCAGAACCCATAAGTGGGGGGAAAAACAAAGTGTGTGTGTGTGTGTGTGTGTGTGTGTGTGTGTGTGTGTGTGTGTAAGCACCATTATAAGGTAGAAATAGTAGCAAATACCATAGCCACAAACCCTGTAGATTTAAAAGACATTTCATATACCAATAATGTGATCCTGCTGAAAAAGCATACCTCATTGGATCTGATGGGTTTGCTTATCATTTTGGATTCTGCTGATTTGGTTGAATATTGTGAGATACAGCTCCACAGAGTCATATTCCCAGTCTCACTGTGGTGTGCAGTTGACCTTGGGTTTTCATTGGCTATGCCATTAAGTGCAAACTTTGACAGGTTCTATCATGGTCCCATATGGTCCCAATCCAGATTGTGTCTGCTTCCTAAGTATCAACCTTAATGAGGATACATTTTCATCACCAATTTTCTGGCTACTTGGCAATCTGAAATACAAATATGAAGTGACACTTGAGTAGCCTTCTTTTTGCTTTTGCAATGATGGCAGCAAAATGGTAGAAAAGGAGGTGCTAGGAATGAAGTAATTTTTAAGTATTAATTTGGCTATTAGAGGCCCCTGGTAGCTCAATGAATTAAAGCACTGGCCTCTATTAGCAAGATTTAAGTTCAAATTCAGCTTCAGATACTTTCTAGCTGTGCGAGTTGGAGCAAATCACTTAACTTTTGCCTTCCAAAATGGATTCACTTGATCCCCTGGAGAAGGAAATGGCAACCCATTCCAGTGTCTTTGCCAAACAAAACCCAAATGAGGTCGTGAAGGGTCAGACATTACAATAATAAACTTGGCTATTCCTCCTCAACCCAGGAGGGACCTTTAGCACTCTGGATGGGTTTCCTTTGGCAAAATTATGAGAAAAAAGGACATAAAATGGGCAGGTAGGTTGTGGTCTGCATATGTAGAGGGTAGTGCTCACATCCATGCCATCAAAATCTATTTTAATATCTGAATAGAATAAATGAGCAAAAGATTTATTTTGGTTTGTATAATTGAGTAATCCAATGTTGGCTGATATTGGACACTTAATAAATGGCAATGTCAGCACTAATGAGCCAGATGCAGGTGGTAAACAGCACTATTAGAGCAGACCCTAGGAATTTAAATACTTCAAAGACATTCTTTAAGTGTTGCCTGGGTATTCATATTTGGTACTGAGGTGAAAAGGTTGGCTCTCCTGGTGTGAAAATAAAGCATCTTGAAATTAGATAAATTAGAACAGATCTGCACTACATTTGCTGTATAGAAAACTGAGGCGTAAAGAAGAGAACATCTCAGAAGTCTTTTGTTGCTCTAAAATTACAGGAGTCTGTGACAAATTAAGAAAATGATCAAAGTCTTATGGTTTGATATTCATAGTTAGTTAATTCTCTGTTTCTGTCACAAACTAATCTACCTTGGATCCTAAAAATTTAGATGGCAAATTGCCTACGGTTGGTCACAAAACAAGTATGTGAAGTAGGATTTCCTCCCAGGTCTTCCTGTCACCAAACCCAGTCAAAATTAGACAAGCAAGCAATAGTATCATTTATTTTTAAAACTTATTAGGTAACACTCTGTAAAGCAAATAGTAGGTATTCATCTTATATTCAGGGAAAACCTGTCAGTCGGCATATTTTATTGTGCTATTTTTGTTTGGATAAATATATAAAGTCACAAAGAGGTACATATGATCTTTGCAATGTTTGGACAAAGGCCTAATGAATGAAATTAAAGTAGACAAAACTTTATTGTATTCTTATTGTGTGCACAGATCTGTGCTGGATATCAAAAGCTATAAAATCCCTGACTTTAAAATGAAGAGTTTCAGAGGAAATAGTAGTGATGGTTTACACAAATAAATAGGATAGAAGATGAAATGATAAAGGAAAAGGAGATATTGGGCAATTGTAATGAGAATTTGAGGGAAAAGATTGCTTTCAGATGAAGAGAGAGAGAAATTAAAGAAAGTAAGTAGGTTATAGTTAGGCTTGTTCTTGAAAGACAATAAAGAACTAGTGGAGATGCTCAAGGAGGGAGTTCATTGATGGCTTGGAAGAAATTTGGAAGGCTATAGGAGCAGCCTGGGAAGTTACTTGCATTGAAGTGACAGTGATAAAACCATGATAAAATCAGTTGGGATTGCCAAAGGAAAGAGGAAGAAGAGAAATGGCCAATGAGAAATTCTTGAGTTACACCAACCTTTTGGAGTAGGGAGAGGAAGCTAAGCCAATGAAGAAGGAGAATCAGGAGACATCAGTGTCACATATCCCACTGTGGGTGAGAGTATTAAAGATCAAAGGCTATTGGAAGGAAAAGGAGGATGGAGGTCTAAGAAAAGGTCACTGGATTTAGTAATACAGAGCACTTTAAGTACAAGAGTAATGGAGATGGAAGTTTTGTTCCAGGGAGCTGAGAAATAGAGAACGCCACGCAGTTCTGTGCTCTTATGTGATCTTTTTTTCCCCTTGTAGACAAGACTTTCATCAACAGCAAGCCTAAATGTCTCTAGTGATTCTGTATCCTAAAGAGATTGTTAAAAAGGGAAAATGTGCAAAAATAATTGTAGAAGCTCTTTTTGTAGTGACAAGGAGCTAGAAACTGAGTGAATGCTCTTAGTTTAGGAATGGCTGAATAAATTATGGTATATAAACATTACGGAATGCTATTGTTCTGTAAGAAACAGTTAGCAGACTTGTTTTAGAAAAGCCTGGAAAGGCTTGCATGTACTGAAGCTGAGTGAAGTGAACAAAACCAAGAGAACATTGTACACAGAAACACCAAGATTATGTGATGATCAACTGTGATGGACCTGGCTCTTTTCAACAATTAGATGATTCAAGGCAATTCCAGTAGACTTGTGACAGAGAGAACCATCTGCATCCAGAGAGAGGACTATGTGGATCACAACATAATATTTTTGCCTTTGTTGTTGTTTGTTTGTTTTTTTTTCTCATTTTTCCCTTTTGATCTGATTTTCTTTGTGCAGCATGATATATGTGAAAATATGCTTAGAAGAATTGCACATGTTTAACCTGTATTGGATTACTTGCTGTCTCTGGAAAGGGGGAGTGGGGAGAAAGATGGAGAAAAATATGCTACACAAAGTTTTGCAATGTTGAAAACTATCTTTGCATCTGAATTGCAGTGTTGAAAACTTATCTTTACATATATTTTGAAAAATAAAAAGATACTATTTAAAACAAAACAAAACACCTCAGTAAGCATATTATAATACTCTTGACATATCTCTGCTCTTATCAGGGATTTTTCAACGTAGTCCCTAATTGTCCCAGTTGCATCTCCTAGTCTTGTAAGGGAAAGAAGAGGTGACAACAAATGAAGAAAAAGAGACTTTTAAGTATGAAGAAGGAAGGTACGAAAACTTAATATTAGAATTTTGTGAAGTAAGAGAAGATATCATTTAAAAGAAAATGAGGTGATAGTAGAGTGGTTAACCTGACTGAAGAGGTTTGGAGTAGCTACTGGGGATACTACTCTGGGAGAAAATCAATGAGATGAAGAGAAAGGAAGGAAAGAAGCATGAATTATAGCACTGAGTGTCCATTGGAAATAGGTGAACATGATTTTTATAGTGGACTAAATGACTTAATTCTTGCAGGACTCAGTAGCCCTGGGAGAGCAGTAGAAAAAACAGGTTAGCAGGGTTAGGAACTGTTAAGAGAATGAGAACAAAAAAATTTATGCAGAATATTGGATGATAGGAAGGTTGGATTAAGGAGAAGGAGTGTCTTCATCAGGGTGGAGGACTAGGGGAAGACCGTGAGGTCTGAGAGAGGTAGAATAATAGACAAGGGTGGAGGGGAATCCTGGAATTTAGGATCTTGGAGTGATAGTGAGGTCAGAAGTTTGAACTGTCTCTGTGGGCACCTGAAGTAGAGCAGAGTTGGAGATCATGGGAATTGAAGAGGTTGATAAGGGAGAGGCTAGTGTGTGATTATAGTATATGCAAAATACCAGTCAGTAAGTTATCTTATATTTTAAAGAGTATTTTAAAGAGTAGTATGTGATTATGTGCAATAAAGTGCTAGGAGGCGGCTAGTTGGTGCAATGAATAGAGCATCAGAGCTGACCTCAGACACTTACTAATTTTGGGCAAATCCTTTAAATTATATTTGCATGGCTGTAAAATATGGAGAATATTAGCATCTGCCCCCCCCACACACACACCCCAGGAAGTATAAAATTTGTAGAGCATTTTACAAACCTTAAAGCACCATATAAATGTTAGTTTTCTGGATTAAGGTGATTATAGTGTGAGATGGAGCCTTAAGCTCTATGGGCATTGAGAAAAGGGATTGGATGGCCACTTTCCTTTAGTTTTCCTTTCCATTTTTCCTTACCTTTCCTTTTCCTTTTCTTCCTCCTATCTTCTTTACTTTCCTTTTTTTTTTTTTCTTCTCTCCATATAGGGTATCATATCCTTACTTGTGGGTGCTCTGCTCAAAAGAATGCAACTTTTGATCACTGAATCCTCATGATGTATCTTGGAGATTTACAGGCTAGGACCATGTCTTAAATACAAATCACTTTGACTTTCATTGATTGATCAACTTTAAGTCCCAGGCCAAGACTTGATCACAATTTGAGCCCCACTGACTCAAAGTGAATGTAAATAGTGATTGTTTTTGTTTTGGCCAGAAGCCCTGAGGGTCCCCCCCAAATTGATTTTTTTGGGGGGAGGGAACTAGACAAAAGAGGCCATTCTCTGCCTCATTTTTTTTTTTAACCTATGCTTAAACACTGAATAGGTATTGCCTCAGTCACACTAAAACCTGTTAAAGTCTTGAGAAAGCCAAGATCTCCCATTTTATCCAGGGTTATCTTCAGTCCTCCTGATCTATATGAGGCTACTGGACCCAGATGGCTCTGGAAGGGAAAGGGAGGGAAGTGGCTTTGCCTAGCCCTCCCTCACTAAAATCCATGGTGCTATGTCTTAGACCATGAATTGGATTTATATTGTCAGAGCACATCTGGAGAGAAGGTCCATAACATCAGCAGAACTTTGGAAGGAGATGGCACAGAAATGATACTCATTCTTTAGGTTTGTTTTACTTTTGGCAACCAGAAAACTGTTTTTAGTTTATTCTCTCTCTCTCTCTCTCTCTCTCTCTCTCTCTCTCTCTCTCTCT